>JAOVVI020009314.1:0-13683 GCA_028571085.2 Nepenthes alata
TTATGTTATACATATATATACAGAGAGAAAGAGAGAGAGAGCGAGAGCATTTGCAGAAATTTTCAAACTTCACAGGGCTATAACTATCAAAACGTGACATCTCATTTCAAATTTTGATTTTGTTTCATAGAATTGCTAATATCTGCTTCTGCAGCAAAATCTATTTTGATGATAAAGAATAAAAAGACTCCATTGAAACACAGCATAACATTTTCCAACAACAGTAGCCAAGGAAGGAGAAAGCATAATACAGAGGTTAGCAATCCAAAAATAAATAACTTGTTCTAATGTGGCCATCACAACAAATATTTCAAGAAGATTTCAGAAAATATTCTGATTTTATTGGCTTTATTTGTTTTCCTTATTAGACAATATTCTCGTTTCGATTTTATTTTATTGTGATTTCTTATTTTTAGTAATAGATAATTTATTACCAAATTATTTTAGGCCTAGTATTTTCTTTATAAAGACCCTATGCTATAATTTTTGGACAAATTGATGATTAATGAATGAATGTTTGAGAAACTAATTGCAATTGACAAATTTTAACTTCCTTTCCCTTCTCCCCCTTGGTTTAATCTCTTTCTTATCTCTACGCCTTTAATCTTTGTTCTTATCTCTACCCCTCTATTATTCTTCTCTCTAATTTTTTTCTCCTCCCTACATCAAATTGGTATCAAAGATAAAAAATTCTATCTTTTTTTGCCGCCAGCAACACCTTCCCGCACCCAATAACCAGCCACACAACTTCCCGCAACCAACAGCCCACCATACCACCACCGCCCACTATTCCACCACCCGTTGGCCACCCTACAAAAGCCTTACTGTGCATCTGCCAGTCCATCGCCACCACTGCCTCCTAATGTTTGTTTCTGTCTCCGTAGAAAAAAAAAAAAAGAGTGGTTTTTGTTGAGCACCGCCTCTATTTAGGTGTTCTGTTTGTGAAAAAAAAAGGTGTGCTTCTTGTTCTCGTGCCCGCCTTAGTCAACCGAAAAAAAAAGTCTTGTTTTCTTTCCGTCTCAGTAGGGAAAAAAAAAAGCAGAAGAAGCAAAGAAACAAAACAATCCACAAGGCAGAAACACACGACACAACACTCCCCGCCAACTACGCCGGCACCACCGCCGCAGGAGGAGGCAGAACAAGCCACCACCACAAGCCATCTTCCACGTCGCCGCTGACCACCACCACTCCAATAGCCACCACGCCAAACCCCGCTCAGAACGACCATCTACACCGCCAGAGAACCCTAATTGACTGCAAACCAAAGCCCACATTCCACCACCAACAACCAAAATTAACCCTAACCTAAATCATACCACCACCAGATAAACCTAGCCTCCACCATCCAAACCAAACCCTAGCCTCCACCGTCCAACAGAGAAAAAAAAAACAAAGAAAGGGAGTAGAAAGAAAAGTCACAAATCGAGTGTCCCGAATATTCGTCTTCATTCTCTGTATTTGTCTTTGCCCTCGTTCTTCGTCTTCGTTGTTTCATCAGATTCGTTCTCCTCATCATCTTCTTCGTTTGCGTTCGTCTTTGTCGTCACCTTCATCGCCATCATTGTTGCCTTCATTGCCTTCATTGCCGTCGCAGCCACCGCGTGAGAGGGCCGTCGCGCACTGAGCAGCCGTGCCTCTCTTCTCCCTCTCTCTTTGCGTCTATGGGTTGTGGCCAAGGAAAGGTAGCAAAAACAGAAAAACCAAAAGCACAAACAGTAGCCAGGAAGAAAAACTACTGAGAGAAAAAAAGATGAAAAAATATTTTTTTCAAACAATAGTAGATTCTCATCTAATCTCAAACAAGCGGGTCAAATCATCTCCAGGGTAGTCTCAATAAGCAGGTCAGATTATCTCCAAGGCAGTCTCAGCAAGTTGGTCAAATCATCTCCAGGTGTGTTTGTTCCATCTTCTTTTGAGTATCATATTTTGTTTATCTTTAATAATATTTAGTTTTATTTGTGTGTGTTACTTTATTTCCAAAAAATTAAAAAATTAAAAAAAAAAAAACAAAAATTCTATCCCGTCCTCTCATTTCCTTTATATTTGACACACCTTCATTGCAATTGATTTTTACTTTATCATTTAATAGATTAACAATATTAGTTTGCACAATTTGAACCATACAAAACCTCAAAAAAAAAAAAATTGGGATTGCCTCATTTACATACACTTGCGCAGTAGTCGCATTATTTTCCATCATACCCTTGACCTAATTATGGAGTCTAACCAGTTTGAAACTCTCCATTAACGGTTAGCCCAATTAATTTACAGTCAACAACAATTATAAAATCACATGATTATCATTCAAACTGACTTGGCCACTACCCGTCATAGAAATTTAGATCTTGCCAATCGGATTGCCACTTTAGAACTAGGGCTTCACTGATCAGATACTAAAAACTCTAATGTATCCCATAACAAGGCTCACCGACGAAGATACAACAAACAAACCTCTCATAGACATGATCACAGACCCCGATTCTATGATCAAGAGCAAGATCCAGATTACCATCTCTTTAAAAATATCAAATTGAACGCCCCTACTTTTAATGGCTGCTTGGACCCCAGAGTTTTCACCCAACGGGTTCGAGATATGGATTATTTTTTGAATGGTATGGCGTGTCCGAAGACAGGAAAGTTCAATTTATCAGCCTTAAATTGACCGAAATGCTAAATTATATTGGAAAAGTATTAAGGACCTCTTCATCAGGCGTCAGGCCGACCCTGTTCGGAGTTGGGATAAAATGAAACGACGCCTTCAAGAGAAGTATTTACCTCGCTCAGTAGCAACTTACTCGACCAATGGAATGCCCTTCGACAGGGTAATCGATCCATAACCAAATATGTGGCTCAGTTCGATGATTTTCGAATAGATGCCACATCATTTAGGACGAAGCCGTGACATTGAGTAGGTTCCGGCAAGGTCTACACGAGGAGCATAGGAGAGAACTTGTCCTCTGTGGCGTCACGACTTTGGACAATGCGTACCAGTTGGTCCGAGATTTTGAATTAGTTATCAGAATACCGTATCATCAATCCACATCGCACACTCCTACCACAAATTCCAAGCCTGTTTTAGGACCCCCTCCATCCACTAATTCCCCTGCAAAAGAGCCCCGGGAAAAGAGTGTTGAAACCTCGAGAAGAAACTCTTAATTACAGTACTTCAACTGTAAATATTTTGGACATATTTCTTCCAAATGTCCAAGTAATACTTTATTAATTGACGGACAAAATAAAATAAATGAGGAACACCTTGAAGAACAAGTCTATGAACCTAAGTTAGAGAATTTGATGACTTAAATGATGATAACATCGACACATTTGTGAGCTACATTCGACCTAATCCCTCCAGTCTCGACTCACATTCTTCCTTCCTTGATAAGTCATTTCTATCCATTATACGATGCACCTTGACGCAATCAACAGCGGCTAACGATTGGCGTCGTCACGTTGTTTTTCACACTTACATCAAAGTGAATGAGAAAGCTTGGAAGGTAATCGTGGATAGCGGTAGTTGCATCAATGAGATCTCTGCTAATATTATTTCTCGTTTGGGATTAAAGGCGGTCCCACACCATAGTCCATATAACGTCTCTTGGATTGGCACATCTACTATATCTGTTAAAGAACGTTGTCTTATACCCATTTAATTTTTAGCATACAAAGATCACATTTGGTGTGACGTTATACCAATGGATGTGGGTCGTATCATTCTTGGCCACCGTTAGTTATACGATTTGGATGTCACAATCAAAGATCATTCTAATTCCTCTTCTTTTGTTCACAAAGGTAAGAAAATTCACATCCATCATTTGCCCCCAAACCCGATGACTCTTAATGAAAAACGGGCAGAGACAAAAGGATTACATATCATTCGTCTCACAGCTTGTAATCGTGTTGCCATCATCGAGTCTATTGTGTTTGCTAATATTGTTCTCGAAGCCTTTTCCAAACTATTAGGCCGTCTTCCGATGTCCCCACATGATCGTACATCCATGCTGGCCAAAATATTTACATATCTTCATGACTTACACATCGAGATTAATACATATTTGAAAACAAGTCATACTTCAAGTCAATTTCACACTAATGTGCATAACATCCATGTTGCTTTTTATATTAGAGGGTTTTGTTATGGTTTGGATCATCCCACAGCGGCCTCTCTGGGCCCATTTCTATATTGCATACTTGTAGTGCTAGTCCATTTAAAATTTTACAACAGTTCAGATCAACTGCATTGTTATTGATCTTTTATCTCCTTTTAACAGTACCTTTTATGTTGACAGTTTTCTCAATTTTCACCCATCAATTGATCCCTTTGATGCGCCCCCCGACGTAACACATATTGCATATCGACCTATTTCTACACACTTCTTCACCCTCCCGGCACACAATGATAAAATTAATACTATTTTAGATGAGCAGCTTATGTCTCCCAGGGATGGATCAATTCAAAGCTTTCTTATCAAATAGATTGACCGGACAGAGCTCGTAATTGCTTGGATTGCTCACGAGACACGCTACCAGTTTGACCCGGGTATATTGCAACTCTATCAGAATCCGCAAGATTACACATCTCCAGGCCTCAGTCTTGTTCCTTCAGGCGACATTAGTGGCTCAGTTCGATTTCGGCTCCACTCCCACATGTCTATCAACGTTGACGGCCGCTTGCACCGCCGCTCAGCTTGCGATTGGGAAGTTCACTATAGAAGTTTTAACTCGACGGGGTCGAGCTCCAGCCACCCGAGAAGAATTGATACGGATATCACATCAAATATTCCAAGAAGATTTCAGAAAATATTCTGATTTTATTGGCTTTTATTTGGTTTCCTTATTGGTCAATATTCTCGTTTTAATTTTATTTTATTGTGATTTCATTTTATTGTGATTTTATTTTATTGCGATTTTTTATTTTTAGCAATAGATAATTTATTATCAAATTATCTTAGACCTAGTATTTTCTTTATAAAGACCCCTTGTTATAATTTTTTGATAAATTGATGGTTGATGAATGAATGTTTAAGAAACTAATTGCAATTGAGCAATTGTGACTTCCTTTCCCCTCTCTCCCTTGGTTTGATCTCTTTTTTATCTCTACCCCTCTAGTCTTTGTTCTTATCTCTACCCCTCTATTGTTCTTCTCTCTAATTTTTTCCTCCTCACTACATCATGTTCCCATCGAAAAAAAGAACAAAGTAGCCAATACAGACTCTGTGTCAGAAGTAATAGAATGAGAACTATACTAGATTTTTTAATTCAGTGATCAAATGTGCATAGGAGGAACAGATTTGCTAATTAAGCTTCAAAGAAACTGTTGTTAATGCACTACATCAGAGAAGATGATTCAATACATTGAGCCATAGAAAGAGATTGCAGCACATTTTTCTAAATCATGTTATGCACTGTTATAAATTTTACACTCTCCAAAGCAAGTAGGCAAAACCAACGAGAGTTATAATGACAGAATTTTGCAGGTTCAGAGATCTGATGTCAGGCTTCAATTTGTTTGGAGATGCATTGAAGCACCTGAAATGCAGCAGTATGGCCAGATACATCTGACTCTACCTATAGATCCTGCAATATATAAGTCTCGAACACTAAGTCACCTCAGTAGAGCACATCAAATCATTTCTTCACAGATGTTCAGGCAATTGAAATACTTGGTTACTAATTGTTACCAATTGTATTAGGTCTTATCAAGCACTTGGAAGATACAAGGAGGTCAGGAATACAGCTTCTACATGGTCGTCTAGGGGAGGAGGGTATTAAATGGTTGACTAAACTACTTATCAAATCCTACACAGCATCTACTGGTGCCAAAAGAGTGAATAAAGAGATTAATCCTACTTACAAGAACAAAAGGGGATATTCAAAGTTGCTTGTGCCAAATATGTAAGTAGTAAGTTGATGGGTCGTACTATAAAGCTAAGGGAACGTGCGATTGAAAGGAATAGAATGCAAGATAAAAGTAAATCAGAGAACCATGTCAAATGTACGCTAGGCAAGTCTACTATGGAAGCTATCTATTTATTAAGGAGACTTATTAAGCAATTAAGGCTATTTATTGATTTGGAGAAGGTACACGATAAGAACCAAGAGAAATCATTTGCAGAATTCTACAGAAACAGATAACTTTTCCATTGCAAAAAATGCAAATGCAATGGAGCAATGGCATTTTGAAGGACAAATGCTAGGGAGACTGAAGCTTTTCTGATTAGAACTAGGATTAGCTTCATTTGAATAATGGTCATCCATGCATAACAGGATGCTGACAGGAGAGCATAGCCCAGTATGCAGTACATAGAGAAACATCAATTTCCAGTAAAGAATATCATTAAGAACCACATTCAGTAGACAGCATGTAGGGGGCTTGCAAAATCCAGTAACAATGAAATTCATTAAAAGTTCATATTTATTTGCCTGGTATAGACATGCAAACCAAGCACATAAGACAATGTGCTTTAGTGCATGCTATCTTCTGATGATAAAGTGTTTCTGGATAAGACAAGGAAAGAAATTAATCCTAGATTGGAACTTGTGACTGATCATAACAGATCAGCCAGAGAGAATTAAGATGTAGTTGTGTAAAAAAAGTGACGAATTAAGAAGGGAGAGTAAAGAAGGAGATGACAACTTAGAGGGAGGGAAAGAGATGAAAAATAAGCCCAAGAGATGAGCTGATCCACCGCTTCTCTCCTTCTGCGTGTGTTATTTTGTGTGTGATTGCTGGGTTGCTGAGGTGCTGCTTCTTGTGGCAAGGATCATCATAGCTAGCCCCAGGTTATATCATCAATGAAGAAACATGAGATCCAAAAGAAACATAGATTCAATTTCATGCTTGATACAGTTTGAGCAAATTTGCAACTGCTACTTCCACTATCAAGAATGCTGTCATTTTGTTGTGTAGTGAAATGTGAAGTTCTTGAAGGCTAGTTTGCTATCAATTACTACTACCCCATCTAATACCATAGAGTACCTTTCTAAGGGTACGTATTACTGACCTAATGATTGTTTATGTTAGAATGGAATATGCTTAAGGGTATTTTGGTGATTGGTCTATATTGTAAATTATTACACGCACTTCTATTTTGGAGGGTTTCACAATTTGACCATCTTCCCTCTACTATTTTACTTTACCAGGTATTAAAGCCAGCCACCGTCCAATGCATGGCCAAAGCAGCCACTGTCATCGTGTCTAAAAGAATTGCCTACACATGTTTTCTACTGATAAATGATTGATCAACACAGATCTATTATGATAGTTTTGACTTAGTTCTCCAACCCTTGCATAGGAGACTATGCGAGATTTTTTTTTCCATTTGCACCATCCAATTTCAATTGGTCTGCTCATTTTTTGTCTTGTCATGTGCACAATTTTGTGGGTATACTTCGACTATTGTTTGGGTGTTCTAGACCCTTGTGAGTGGTGCTCGATTTGTAGAGAGAAATTTTGATTTCTGCTTCTTGCAACTGAAGAACAACTGCTTGGCAATCAACCCACACGCGAGCGGTCGATGAGAAGTGGCTGACACTCGACTGACACTCAAGTTCTAATATTGTCATAAGGGACATGGTGACTGAAGTGCATCCGGAGATGAGTGCTCCCACATGGACTAGTGAACAAGAAATTGTTGTTTCTGAAACCGTGTCTACCACACTGTCTTAGATTACAGATCAGTGACTAGATGGATGAATTATCAACGCTAGCAGAAAATAGTTCTAGTTATTTTATGTGGAGTTGTTAAGGAGGATGATCTTACTGATAGGTATCAGGATTCTGATATGGATCCTTTTTGGGGTAAAGAGTGCCTACAAGAAGATGTTTGACTATATACTCAGTTGATTAACTTCCAATAGAAAAGGGTTCACACATTCAAAATATTGTCAAAGACTAGTGGGATTATCCATAAATTCTCTATTCTGTAAAATACAACTTGTCAAGAATGTTTGATGTATCCAAGAGTGTCTTCCATATGGATTGAAAGAGTCTAAGGGTGACTGATTACATTTCCAACTTCAAGAAACTCTACAAAGAATTGAATGTACTTATGCCGTTCACTACTAAAGTGAAGAAAATGTGTGAGCAATGTGACCAGTTGGTGATTTTAGGTTTCCTTGCTAGAATGAAACTGGATTGAGTCTGCTAGATTCGAGATCTTAGCCAACCCTAAGGTGACTTCATTAGTTGATGTCTTTTCTCAACTCTTGAATGTCAACCATGCCACTTCATCAATTGTTACTATTGGTTTAGCTGATTAAGAAGCTTCAATTAGCCACACATCATCTATTGTTCGAGGGGGGGTCATGGAATATGTCAATTCGAAGTGGGGGTCATGGAATATGTCAGGGCAGTCATGGTGGTAGAGGCAATGGTGAGACACCAACATGATTTCATCGTGGTAGAGTTAATCATTCACGAAATAAGTGTTGAAATCTATATGAGAAGTCGATCACATCCTCTAATCAGTGTGTCGTGATCGCTTCTAGGTTGATACCGGTACACTACCTGCTCCCACAATCTCTATGTTAATGGAGACAATCACCTAATCTGTAGATAACTATTCATGCTTATTTGCTTATCAGACTACCTTCTTTATAGCTACTCTTATTCAGATAGATAACCCCACAGTGAGTTTTTCGATGTTCTTTGACTTGAGTCGTTGACTCCAATGCCTCAAATCATATGACTAGCATTGCAAGTATATTACCATGTTATAAACCATGTTCTGACCTACCTTTTATTACTTTAGAATATTTCACTATTAAGGCTATGGGGATTGCAACTGTTCCGTGAACCATACTTGTTACCTCTTATCTACTTTACACTTGTTTATCTTTCCATATAATTTGCCATCTATCAGCGGCCGACCTGGGCATGTCACCTTGGCGAGCTTAATTTAAAAGAGAATGGAGAGTGAATCGCAAGGCTTCTATTGCCGTTCTTGGTTTTAACCAAACCAACCTCTTGATCTTATTTATAGTTAGGAAGAGGGAAGGAGTCTAAATCAATGGGCATTAATGAATCATCATTGATGGACGTTGCACATAACACGATCAATTCGACTCAAGGTCCGGCATTAATAAAAGTTACATTCAACATGTTTACATGAGAACATAATTGTTGTGTAATATTCTTTTCTACTAGTGAAATTAATGATCTTTGGCAAGGGTCATCGAGAGTTAGGAGGACTCTACAAGTTGGATATAGGACCACCTCCTACCATTTGTTCCATTGTCATCCCTAACCGCTCACACTTCACTATTAACTGGGCCATTATTCATCATCAAATCTGAAGCAATTTTGTCCGAGTCTTCACTCTATTTCTAATTTGTTTCATGCATCTTGTCAGGATCCTAAACATCATCGTTTGTTGTATTATTCTGAAGCCAATAAACAAGCTTTTACTCTTTTTGAGATAGCTCACTTAGATGTTTAGGGTCCTTGTCATGTGCCATCTAAAATAGGCTCTCATTATTTCGTTGCTTTTATTAATATCCTTATTTGTAAACTACCTAGTTATATTTAATGACGAGTTTCTGTGAGTTATTAATTTTCGTTGCCTTTTGTGCTGAAATTCCAAATCAGATCTCTACTTTTACATGGCTTTATACCCTATTTACCTCATTTATGTCCTAGCATGGGATTTGCCATCAGCATCCTTGCCTCAACATACACATGAAAATGGAGTAGTGGAGAGAAAATAGACCCCTATCACATAAGAGTAAAAAAACTTTTCTGGGGTGAGCCAGTCTAGACTGCATGTCACCTCATTGGTGCATGCCCTCATCTGTGCTCTAGGGGGATGTTGCACATCTTATTTTATTAGTAAACCATAACATTTTGTACCATAGCTTTTTCTTTTGTGTGTGTTATGTTCACGACATTTGACTTCCAATGACTAAACTTTATGCCAAATATTGTAAGCGTATTTTTTGCGTATACCCTCCACTTAATACCAATATTTCTCACCCAACTTGGGACAATTTTTTGTGTCCTTTGATGATCACTTTCAAGAATCCATCCCTCATCATCACCCAGAAACCTATTCTTCTTGTCCATCATCTAATTGCAGTCCTGATAATGAGTTTCTAGCTATAGAGACATTCATTGAGTTGCAACTTTGCCTCCTATAACATCATGTCCTGTTTCCAAAATTAATGTTCTTGTTTCTCATCAAATGTTTGGTTCCTCTCTTGTTTCTGCTTTTGAGCTAGTCCCGATTAAGATAATACCCCTGTCTACAGTTCCTCCTACTCTTTATCCAATGACAACCTTAAAAGTTCCAATTCTCTATGGAAAGGTCATCATAACTTTGCAGAATCTCCTTTATCAAACTCTTTCATAAGCGGGTGATTCACCTTCTCTTCATGCCTGTTTGTCCACCTTGGATTCTCAGATTGTACCGCTGCCGGTTCCTAAAACTATTTCTCATCCCAATTGCTAAACAGCTATGGAGAAGAAAATGTTCATAGTTGAGTATATTAAAACTTGAGATCTGGTCCCCTAACCATTTGGAAAGAAGTCCACTATCTATAGATGGGTCACAAAGGAAAAGTGAATCTGAATGGTTCTGTAGCTAGGCTAAAGGCCCATCTAGTAGTCAAGGGATACGCTCAAAAATTTGGGCAAACTACACTGATACCTTTGCCTATTCACCAAATTGACCTGTGTTTGAATTTTGTCTTAGGATGCTACTTATAATGGGAGTTGATCAATTAGATGCCAATAACGTCTTCCTACATAGTAATATTTAGGAAATATATCTTGAGCAACCTCCGGCATTTATAGCTCAAAGGGAGTCTAGGCATGTTTGTCCATTAAAAAAGATATTATATTGTTAAAAAAGTCCTTGATTATGATAATAATTACTTTATATTCTATCATCATCCTACAATGATATTGTAATTGCAGGTACTAAGAGCATTGGCATTGCAAACCTTAAAGAATGTCAAAATAATGAAATTGAGAGCTTGCACTTAGTATTGAAGTTGCAAGATGTCATCATGACATTTTTCCCTCATAGAAATACGTCGTAGTTTTGCTTCAGAGATGGGGATATGTCTGATGCAAGACCATGCGATGCACCCATGGAATCAAGATTGAAATCATTTGCAGACAATCTGAAAGTTTTTACTGAGCGATAGCGATACAATTAATTCGTTGGAAAACTTAATGATCTTATTATAACTCAACTAAATATTATCTTATCAATAATTGTTGTGAGTTAATTTATTTTATCACCTGATGTCTAAAATTGCGGGACACTATAGTGCATATTCTAAGATACCTTAATGGCACACCAAGAGGCGGCCAACTTTATATTAACCGTAGTCATAATCAAGTAGAATGGTTCTTTGAAACTAATTGGCTGGGTCACCTTGTGATACCATAGCTATTGCATGTTTGTTGGAGGTAGAATTTTGCGATGGAAGAACAAGAAATAAAATTGGTTGCTAGGTTAAGTGATGAATTAAAATATCTTGTATTTACACATGTTACGCATGCAGTAATGTTGCTCGACAGTTGTTAGAGTCGATTGGAAGGACTTTGGACCGTCTTAGTTGTTGCACAATAATCAAACGACAATTCACATTGTGTAAAATCCAATATTTCACGATCACACGAAACATATAGAAGTGAATTGTCACTGTATTAGTAAGAAGCTTCAACAAGGTCTTACTCACATCAGATGTATAAATTGGAGATCACCTAGTAGACATTTTCATCAAACATTTAACTAAAGTTCAAATTAAATATATTTGTAATAAAGTGGGCATGATCAATATCTCTACAGGAATGTTAAGATGAATATTCTTGTGTAACGATAGTTTGATTCTTGTACTATAATATAAATAAGTCTATGTGTTCATGTGTGTGTGAATATACTCCTAACTTAATTGAGAGGGTTTCACCATTTAGCCTTCTTCCTTTCTCTTCATATTCTCTCCTTTATTACGGTTTACAAGTATGCAGTTCTTGGTTGGGGGCATGTTTTCTTGACAAATACTCAGTCTTTGACAATGAAATGGAGGCTAAATAAGAAAGGTAGATGCTTCTGTTCGGAATGACATACATTAGTATGTAGAAGGTGCGTAGGCAATTTGAGTTTCAGTTGAGGAGTGTAAATGGCTAAATTTGGTTTGCACAGGTGGTGGCCAAAATTTAAGATTACGGCGCTCATTTTGAGGATGGAACAAATTTCAGGTTCTGGGCTGGATTCTGAATCTTCAAATGATGAAAATATGTCAAAATCAGCAAGGGATAGTTGGAGTTGATGCAACAGTAAGTCAAATCTACCGCTGCTTTTCCAGCAACTAGTCTTCCATGCTTAGAACTTGTCAACACCTTTCTCATATTGTGCCACTGTTGTCTGGTTTCAGAATTTCATGTGCAAGCCTCCATACAGATTCGGTTGGCCTGGAGTGACACCTTCCTTAAAAGGAGCTGGGAAAGCAGTGTTTGAATAACTCCTGCCCACTTTAAGGGTATAGCCTATGTGGCCCTGGAACCAATGAGAATTTGGTAGGCAAGTGCCAAACATTGTCTTTACTCCTGTGTGAGAGCTTGACGTCAATTTGACAACATCCTTCGGAAATATATCTACCTTGCAAGTATTGCATGGCACAATTATATGGCAACCTGCACAAAGGCTTGGATTATCTTTGAAGAAGTTTGTAAATGAAACTTTTATGCTTGCTGAAGGCATCAAATACTTGGTATAAGACTTCCTTGGTGATTGGATACCAAATACCATGGATTCGGAACAAGAGAATATTGCCATGCTCTTCCGTGAAGTAATTGAATTGGAATATGTTTGTATTGAACACTAGGTTTAGCCATCTAATTTTGCATCATTGCAGAATCAAGATTCTGGAAGAATCCCTTACAACAGGTCCAAATCAAAATTGGAGAATTTAAAGTATTGGTTCACCCATTTGCAGATGGAATGAAATGTGCACAATTGTGGAATCTATGACAGAATTCCAAGTCTTCAGCAATGACTTTCACTTAAACAGCCATTGTACTCAATGTATGCAGTGCTTGCTGGAATGGATGAAGAATGCAGTCAATTTGTTGAAGAAACCGGAAGCAAGACACCTCTCAAGGGATACTAACAATATGGAAAATAAAAGCATAATATTGCAAGAATACAGAAAAACTGAATATCAGCATTAACATCTTGGAGATCAAGAACCAAGGACATATAATTCCATTCTAGAAATAAAAGTGCAAGATTTATGATTTAGTACAAATCCAATGCAGAACTCAGAAGTCAGATTGTGAAATTGAAGAATTGTAGAATGCAGAAACAAAGTTGTTGCAGAATAATGCACTGAAATCAGAATGCTAAATAGGAAGAACTAGGAATTGTAAGACCTGAATCTTTCATAGTTTTGTTTCTAGTCCAGTTTCAGTGTCAAGTATCAGAAATGGAGTACAATAGTTGATAAGAGCAGAATTCTTTTGCTGTTTATCTGATGCAATTAACACTGCTTGTAAGAAAAACTTTCACGAAAATTTAGTGATCGAGAACTAGATTCCCAAGCATTGGAATTACCAAATGTGATACTCTTAATGGAATTGGATCAGTTACAAAGAGAATTAAGATGCATTTGGGTGGAATTAAGGAAGAATAGTGAAGAACAGGATGAGACAAGGGAAAGAGATGAAGGTTTAGA
>JAOVVI020009316.1:0-13682 GCA_028571085.2 Nepenthes alata
TATTTTTATAAAAAGATTATAAAAAATTAAATGAAACTAATATATTTGGACATCCTAATATATTAAACAGACTCAAAGATTATACCTATCATCCACGAATAGTAAAAGAAAGTAACGTTCAGCCCATCTATAGGGAATATGTAGATGACCCTGGTTGCGGGTCCAAATAATAGTGATATGGATTAAAGTTATCGTGAGTGAGAGTAACCTTTTCTTAAATTAGTCTTTCGATTTTTACTTGTCTAATTTGTGCACATTTTATATTTTAAATATATTTTAACTGTATTGATTTGTATTTAAGATTTTAATTGAGATTTGTAAATTTTGCCTACAGTTGGGATTCTATTAATTTCATATATTTAGAAATTATGGTTTCATTTCCGATTATATTTTTAAATATGAGATCATATTCAGACTTGCATTGGTTTAATTCATTGGACATTTGGTTTTTGACTTTTTATAGGTTTTTATATATGTTTTAATTCATTTTATTCGATTTATGGATAAGTCAATTTATTATATATATTATGTATAGATACTTATTAAGTATTTGACTTATATTTTTATTATCACTTATTTTTTCAGGTGAGTAAGTTTTGGATACATTATAGGGAGTTTGGATATGGATTTGATTGAAACCTCACTTTTATTTAGTGAGTACCAAATTTGTATTGGAATTGTATCAAATTTATTTTGGTATTATTTAGGGTATTAGTCGATATGAAGATTGTATATTGTATTGTCAATAAAATATTGTCAGGATTATCTAACTAATTGGATTTAGTGGTATTTGGTTTCGTTATAGTTTGATGATTCTTTTTTTATTATCATTGGTCACTTCTTCCTTACGACATTTTGAAGCAGGTGTAATTACTTATTTGTCTGGATGGATCGTTCGATGAGTTCTTGTGAATGTGTAACAGTATTATCATTTGTTATTCCAATTATAGTTGGACGATTGGTTTAGTAATCAGGTCACACTCAAATTTTAGAATTTATTTTAGTCATTATTTTATTTTTAGAATTTAATTTTTATGAGTCATAATTATTTTGAATTATTTTTAGAACCTATTTTGATTCGAAATCGTAACAATTATCGACATTGTTGAATTTTTTTAGGGGCGATCAGAATTAGTAGAAAAAATAGCAGTGGTATTTTGGCCAAATTAGTCAATGATTTTAGTATTTTGAAATTATTATTTGTATGCATATTTGATGTAAACGGTATGAGAGTGTCAAAATATTTTTTTCATTTTCTTTTGCTATCAAAATTAAAACGATTACGTCACATGACTACAAATTAATTTATAAAATTATAAATATAAATAAAACTATTGATAAAAATTATTAAAATTAATATAAATATATTAGTAAGTATCACACAAATATGACATAAGCCTGTCTATCATATGAATTGGCATGGTCTGAACTATGGACAATCCATCCCATTTGCCACCTCTAAGCCTATATTTTTTATACTAATTATTAATCTTATAAATAAAAAATATTAGTAAGCTTTAATTACTATATATTGCATTTTATGCATTTTATATGAAATGAATCCTCACTAAAAATCCTTTTATAAGATAACAATTTGACTAATTAAACATCCCTAAGAAACAATACTTCTATAAATTGTATCTCAAATCCTCAAAAATAAATAAATAAATAAATAAATAAATATAAATATATATATTTACAACTGTACCATGGCCACATTATCGAGCCATCAATCAGTTGAACTGTCAAGTTGTCAAACTTTCAAATTGTTAAGTGGCGAACTAGCTAAGTGACTGCGTTATCAAGCTAACAAATCACAAGATCACCAAAATAATTAGTTACTGTTAAAGAAGTACCTAAAGAATTTTTAATTTTTCTAAACACTTACTCTTACATAAAATATTTAAGAAGTATCTATTCAGGCATAAGTCTAATAATATTTAAGTTTTGCCCATAAAAAAGGTGGTGGGCCTTTAAAACAAATGTCAAGACATCGAACAATGCCGTTTGAAAATCTATTTTCTATCATATTCCTCATTTCTTTAATTTTTTATTATAATACTTATTTAAACATTTAAAGGAAAATAAAAAAAGTATTCATTTACTTTTAAATTCTCATCTGTTATTTATTTTAATTAAAAAATTTGGAAGCTCAATTTAAAATTTTCAAAATTAAAACCATTATACTTGATAGCATAAGTTACAACAATAATAGTTAAGAATAGATGTAAAAATGTAAAACGCGTTATATGAATAAAAAAAAGAATATTTTGAATATTTAATATCTATTAATCCCGGCATCGTAAAAGCTGACAAAGCCGCAACCGAGACCATTTGAGAAAGATCGACAATCCACGTGTCAAGAAAAAAGCTGTTCACGTCTTCGAAGAGGTGTGACCAGAACGACAGCGTCCGGGCCAGGCCAGCTGTAGCCGTCAAGTCCGATACGCAAATGATCTCGTGAGTTGGCTTTTCAGCTTTGCTTTCGGCCGACTTTAAACCACGCCACCGCCAATTCGCCGCATTGAGTTGCTCATTCGGCGTATCTGAATTGGCTTCTATCATCTCATTTTAAGCATCTAAAAATATATTAAATATGGTAATTATATACGTATTATGATATTTTATATGTGTTATATTTTTAAATATATAATATTATAAAATTAAATATATATATTCTCTTAAATTTTATAATAATTATTTTTTATACATATTTTGTATCGACTGTGATGGGACTTCTAAGATTGAGTTGGCCTAAGATCGAAGCCCATAAGCCAAGGGGAGGCCCAACGGAAGAAGGCTCACGACACAACCCCACTAGAAGCGGCCGACTTGGGCGGACTGGCTTGAGCTTAGTCTGACAACCGGAAGGGGGTAACAAAAGCCCACCCTATTACAACATTTCCTGGCATAATCTCCGGTCAAATCTTTCCACCCATGTTGGAGCTCGAGTTCCGACACCGCTCGCTTTGACACCATCGGCTTCTACGCCAGCGCCACAAAGCTCATTGCTGTCATAGGAGCAATGTGGTAGTCTTGGGATGGTTGGCCAAATTTTTGGTGGATTATGTAATGAAGCACGGTGGGGAGAGGAAGAGAGCACCGATGGGCCTTGCATGAGCTGCCATCGTTGTCGCCAGCTTGCTGTCACCATGACCGGCAACATCGCCCGTTTCGAGACCACCCTCCGCCGGTGCTCATCATCATCATCGCCCACAGGAGTGACTTATAAACCAACAGTTTCCCATGTTCATAGGGACCATCCTCAGCCTCGACGATTCTCCGAAGTATGGCGTTCCAGTTATGACTCCAGGTTAGTAGGCATCATATAGAAAAATGCTACACCAGTTCCGGTTGCCGAGGGTCGCGTTGGCCAACAATAGGATCCAAAAACACTGTCCAGTAGGCCACCCAGCGTGGTAGCAAGGCGCTGCCCCACCAACCTACGGAGCATAGGGACCATGGGCCAAGGCTCCTGCTAAAGAGTACTGATGACCCTCCAAGGCGGTGCACCCCTGCCGTGCACCCGGGGCGACGAACTAGTCCTAAGGGCACCACTTGCATCGAAGATGATTCATGCCGAATTTAGTAAAATTTTGCATACATCGTATTATCTTCTTGAATCAGGTTTACATTAATAGAATAATAATATTACATATTCATGCGAATGATTGCATAATATTGCATAAAACCATGTGACCTAGATTTATATGACTAACTATAAGTTACATGAATTGTGGGTTATCCATATTTAGTTTAGAGACCTCACCTTAACTCTTACTAAGACAAGCTTTATTCTATCTACTAATAGTACTTGATCCTCAAGCACTAAGAGACATAATGTTTCAACTTTGCTCACTTACTAAGTGCCAAAAGAGATTGCTTGTGTGAGAAAGTCGGCCTAAACTTGTTAACATATCTTTATACCATTATGTGTGAATAATTGACGAATGATTTTATGTTCGTTAAAAAAGTATATAAAAAAGATAATTTTGTAATCAATTAAAAATAAATTATAATGTTACAATCTATGTGTCCCAACTTCTGACATATGGATAAAATCATCTCTTGAGGTTTAATCAAGGGATTTGTAACCATACAAGACATAAAAATGTATTTCAGGATTATCTTTTTATACACAATTATATATTGGATATAATGATATCTTATATTTATATGTTTGATTGTTCTATGACACTTAGGATCTTTCATGATATCGTATATCATTACAGGGTTGAAGTCTCCTTGACAATTTTTTGACTGATAGGGAACCTTTTTAATTAAATTGCTTTTTACACAACTATTGAGCAAACGACTTACTCCAATTCCATAGTTAATAATGTCATATAGGGTTGTTTCTTGTTAATCCAAGTAATGGCTCCAGAATTAGGCAAGAAAGTATATTCAGAAATCGATTTGTGCCTTATTTGAGTCATTGCCCCAATTAGTGTCACTATATTCCACTAGCTGCAAACATGAACCCTGATAGTAAATAATGTAGTCCATAGTAGCCTTAAGGCACATTAAGATTTATTTGACTGTTTTTTAATGAGTGAGTTCAATGTCTTACTAGAATCTATAGATTAAGTCAACTGAATGGTATACGTCCAACCAAATACACATTAAGTATATCAGGCTACCCACGACAGTAGTGTAGGAAACACAAGACAATTTCTTAATACTTTTAGGAGTCTTAAGATATATCTTGGTACAAGTTTTCACCTTTTAGTATAACAGTATTAATAGACTTGCAATTATACACTTAAAATTATTTAAGAACTTTTTCAATGTAGATATTTTGAGTCATACCTATAAGTCTCTTAAATTGATTCCTAAGATCTTCCCACCAAATATGTAGTCTGCCTCACCCATATTCTTCATTTTAAAATTTGATGATAGCTAATTTCTGGTGGAACCTATCAACATATTATAATTCTTTGCCAATAATATATCATTAAAATACAATGATAAATTGTGAATTTGTTTTAAATTATTTGATATTGATGCAATGATCTTCTTCAATCATGGTGAACATATTCATGAGAATCACTCAATGAAACATAAGATATCACCGTCTAAATAATTATTTTAGGTTGTAAATGGATCACTTGAGCTTGCATGTTTTGCACTCTTGTCTTTTTACTACAAAATATACTGGTTAATCTATATAGATTTCATCTAGTTCTCCATTTAGGTAAGTAGTTTTAATGTCCATTTGAAATAGATCTAAATCCAAATTAGCTATAATTGCTAAATTTGATGGATAGAAGCAAACTTTACAGCTGGTGAGAAAATTTCCTCATATCTTATCCTCTAGGGAATAAACCTTTGTCATGATGCGAGGTTTGAACTTTTTATTTGTGCCGTCTACTTTGCATTTGACTTGAAACCCATTTATTTACAATAGCCTTCCATCCAAGTGGAAATTTTATTAGATCTTAGACCTGAATTGACCTCATTGATTCTATCTCACCATCAATTACTTTTATTTGTTTTGCTTTTTCAGAAGATGAGAAAGCCTCCCGCACTGTTTTTGCTCATCATCATCATCATCATGTTGAGCAACAATGAAAACATCCCCTTTAGTCTTGAAACAATGGCGGGGAATACTATTACATTAACTTCTATGTAGTTGAAGTTGTTATGAATTATCATTTAATAGTATACTCCAACTAGAAAGCAAGTTACTCTTACTTTTCTTAGGAATAAGAGAAATTTCCTTCACGTTCTCAACTAGGACTTTTGAAGTACCTTCCTTTTGATCTACTAAAATTTTCACATTGTTTTTTAGCTTTTTTGATAAGTAATTATGATGTATAAATTAAAATTTTATAATCATTATAATGGCCGAAGCCAATTGTCCATCTAACATAAAAATACAAAACTTAGAATCCCAAATAATGACAACAACAAAATCAATCATATTAAAGAATAGGCTAAGTCTAACGACATAGGTACCAAAAACACAAAAGACCCCTAACCTATAAATTAGCACCACTAGCATGGATAATGGAAATATTCAAATCCTGTCTAAAGGGCAATTGAAACATCAAATTGATCTTGTCATGTACACAAAGGCGGACGATCTCCACGACTGCTAAACAAAATAATGATCAAACTAAAATACAAGTATTATACATCTGCTACCTGATATCACAATTTCAAAAAACTGTAGTAGGATTTTAATATAATAAAATTATTGTTTTGATTAACCAAATATGTAGACTGATATCCAGCATTCTAAATCTAATCCTCAAATAGTCTTTCCTTAACGGAACCACTTTCAAGTAAGCTTCAAACCATTTGATTTGAAATATTAGTGAAAACAGAAGAAATGTTGAGTCAATTGCTTAACGATGTATATAAATTTTTATAACCAAACATATATATGTATATTAGGATATGTGCAACTATATTCTATAAATAATACGTACGATCTTTAATTTACTTATAATATATTAAGATATATCCAAATATATTATATTAGTTCTTTATATTTGTTCATATTTAATCAAATTAAAAACTATATTCAAATATGAATATATTTCTAAATTTTTTTCATTCTAAAAAATTATATTTATTATTTAAATTTATGTAGGATTTTTATTGTTATTTTTTCAAATATATGACATGCAGAAAAATTATAACATGCAAGCACTTAATATATAGTTTGCAAACATACAGAGGTTATATTGCAAATAATTATAGGAATTTTGCGTAGGTTATATGAGTTTTTAATATTTACTTGTAATTAGAAAATATATAGAAGTATATATGTTAGAAACTAATACAAAAAAAGATAAAAATTAAAGACATATAAGTATAATATTATAAAAACTCATCAACTAAATATAATATGTATGGATTCAAAATATATATTTCAAAAAAAAATCTTACATATGGAGATAAAAATATATGTGTATAAAGTATAAATACTTTATATATGAAAATAGAACATGTAGAAGTATTAAAAATAATAAATATTAAAAAAGGTAACGAACGATCAATAACAAAGAAAAAAAAATTTAAATACACTTATCTTATAGAATTAGCAAAGATTTTTAAAATTTGTCTAAGTTATCCTATTTTATAACATTTTCTCTTTTTCTCTTTTCTCTTTCTCTGTTTTTTCTCTCTAAAAATTATAAAAAATAACAAAAATTTTGCCATGGGAGCTTTATATAGAAAATTAATGTATGTACGCCTATCAAGTATTTATTAGGTACCAATATTTTGTCATAAATATACACGTGCATTCCTCGAGTATACATCTAGTGTGACCAATTTACCTAAAGTACAAGTACAATCTTACTGTTCAAAATACACATATATATATATATGGGTTAGATACTAGTTAGGCGACACTCAAGATAACTTATTTTAGTTAAAAAATTAATTTGACTTTAAATATTAATTGAATTTGATATTTTTATGAACTTAATTTAATTAATCATTATTAAATATATAATTTAGGATTCCTACCTTATAAAACTAGTGTTTATAGAAATTTTAATAATGAAAAATTAGTTATTATTTGCTTATAAGTGGGTGACATGTTAATCATTGTAGCTAACTCAAAAAAAAAATAAAAAATAAAGGATAGAAGCTTTGTCACACAATTTCAATATAAAACACTTAGACATGACTAATGTTGTGTTCGAAATCAGTACACCACTCGTTTGAATAATCAACATTGACATGCAATATGGAGGATATTGAAATATCCAAAGCATACTATAAATTTTTGTATCCTTTTGTCATAAAATATTATATGGATGCAAGTTGGATTATAGATATAGAGAATCACATATATATTATGGATCTTTATGCTTTTTGGGGATGCCATGCCTTGGGGTTCTATAAACAAACATGCATGATTGATTCCATCATGATAGCAGAATATATTGTTTAGCATTTGCTCGCAAATAAGGGGAATGTTTGAGAACTTGTTCCTTTATGATCAAAATTGCTATCACCAATATCTTTACTTTAAGATGGCAAAGCTATCTTATTATAATGAAAAATCTTGGCATATAAGCTTGCAGCATATCTTTATGAGATCGTTGATATTAGTTTATGTGATTATGATAGATTATGTAAAGACAACTATTCTATCAATTATTTGACCAAAAATTGTCAAGAAATATGATATTTAAAACATCAATAGCAATGGGTTTGAAGCTTATCGCTTTAAATCACTAATAATGGACTCGACCTAGCACTTGATCTTACTTCAAGTTTTAAGTTCAATAAGTTCAGGTTGTCGTGTCCCGAATCCAAATTTTTGATTTTATTTTCAAAATTAGCTTAACTTAGATTTTAATCTTTTATTTTTTTTACAAAAAAATTTCATTGACCCAAACTCAAATTGTATTGGGACGAAAACTTAAAAAACCAAAAGCTAACAAAAGACCCAAAATAAAAAATATATCAAATTGTAATATTTAAAATATTATACTCAAAAGTAGTTTCAAACCTGATAATATTACTTCAAAATATAAATAAGAAAAAATATCTATATAAAATCAGAATACTTAAAGATTATAATTTAATCGAATTATTGAAAAAACTACGGCCAACTAGACACCAATGTCATATATCACTATTTCCTTAATTACAATAAAATTTAAATAACCAGAACTAATAATATTAAACTAGTGTTCTTTTTGAATAATAATACATAAACTCATTAAAAATTTAAATATAATATCCGAATAGCAAATCCCTAGATCAAAAACTTCTATAAGTAATTCAAACTCGTTAATCAAAAAAGGTTACTAAAATAAAAATAAAAATAAACAAATTACTCAGTAAAATATACATTTTTTATAATGTAATATATATACATCAAAATATGTTAAAATATGATGTGATTGGATAAGTAAAAATGATGATCAACTTTTCTTCTTTGAATTGTGTAACATCTATTATGTTTGAATCCTGTCAAAACTTACAAACCAAGGATCAGTGGTAGCTTTACTAACAAATAGGTGAATACCAGAACTTGAGTTATGTATATTTTTATATAATTAAAATTTATATGTGATGGGTGCGCCCGTAGTGGGTTGGCCTAAGAAAGATGAACGACCCAAATTCACAAAAGCCTGTATGTGTGTCTTGACAGTTAATGCCAGCCGTTGACCAGACAAAAGGCCAAGGAGATCGGCCAAGCTTGACATTAGGGTGGAAAATCGGCTCACAAAGACAGTCAAAAATTCTGTTGACTGGAAGCGCCACAGTAGGCTGGCCAAAGAGCAAGCCTCACGTAGACCAAGCCCAGTTTTGCCCACACTTTCATCCATGACTGGCAACGGTTCTCTCCTTTGATTTCAGACTCTCCCAAAAGAAAATCTTCATTGTAACGGTCACTAGCAAATTCAGCGCATGTCCATGAGGAAAGTGCCAGATTCTCTTCCTGTCTACAATAAACCCTAACGGTTACAAAACGTAAAAGGAAAGCAATCCGTCCAAGGAGCCATTACCGCCATTAGAGCTCCATGCCAAGAAAGGAAGCTAGCCAAACAGAGCACGGAAATCAAGCCTTCTTGCCCAAGGAAGACCACCCAGCATCTCAGCTATAAAAGCTCATTGAGTCTTCATTCGAGGACAGGTTCTCTTTTCTACTAAAAAAATACTCTCATAAGCTCACACTGTGCTATCGTAATTCTGAAAGCTCCCAAGCTTATAGAATACTCATTCCCTCTTTAACACTACGTTCCTTGTGAACACAGTGCTAAGAACCAGCGCTACTCACGAGCCATAGAATGCCTCTCACGATGAGAGTGAAACCCTCATCACAAACACCATTTACATTTTTGTTATTATCATTTTGTTATTACCTTCCTGATTCGAAAGCTGTTTATTGATTTAAGCGTCGAAATATTTTTGGAGAAATAATCTTCCACCATCACCTGACCTCTTATTTGTTGTAGTCATGTGTAGGATCTAGACTCAGTGACCCAAGTCAGATTTAGACGATCAAGTTGATCCAAACATGTTCAAAAATTAGATCCAGGACGCATCATTGGCATCGTCTGTGGGACGCACTTACAAAAAGCCAATCACTTTTCTCAAACACTTTTCTCGGTTTCACCTTCTAAGCCAACATCATCAATCATCATGGTGAACATAAGAGTACAAGCTAGCGAGCCCGTCAGAGACGTGACCTCACTCGACCAGGATCACGCTACTAGTACCATGGTCAACGGGACAGTCAATGGGATGCCGCACCCTTCTTCAAAATTTGGTAGGGCACATGCAAAATACGAACAAGATTCTCCATATGCTCTGTTTTTGTCAGGAGCACCGTGAGAATCTAATCCCAAAATATGTTAATTAGGATGTAATTAAGTCGATGATGATCAAAGATTGGGCTTAGAATGTGGAAAAAAGTGAGTTTGGAAGCAAATGAGGAAGTTAGGCCCTATAAAGTACCGATTTCTAAAATATGATTAATATGGGTGGAGACATTTTGGATTTTAAAAGTATGGTAATTGGAAGGTAATTAAGTTGAAATAAGTAAATTGTGGTAAAAAGGAATGGGAGGAATTGGATTGAAAAGCCCAAAGTTCCAGAATTGGTAAAATCGGGGATCAAAATCATAAACCGAGAAATTTTATTACGTAAATAAGATTTTGGATTTTAAATTATAATAATCATGACTTAGTAAGGTTATAAAATCAAAATTGGGGTCTAAGGATGTGAGGAATTGGGTTAGAAGAGTAGAAATGGGTCCCGGATGATGAAAACGCAACGTTTTCGTGCTGTAGGCTCGATGTGCGCCTGACGAGTGCCCGATCAGCGTTTGAGTGCCGGTCAGGTGCCATTTTAAGAATGCGGTGCTCAAAGCTTGCCCGAGGTGAGGCGGGAGCGAGGGGAGGTTACGAGAAGTGCACCCGAGGACCGCTTGAGCATTGTCTGGGCAAACATTTGCGAATGTAGCGCCCGACGTGGTGCCTTGTCTGAGAGGGAGTGTTCGAGCAGCACTTGAGCACCCCAATGGGTTTAAAAGGGGCCCAGCGTGATTTCTTCGGCATTCAGCCGATTTCAACAGGAGAGCAGAAGGAGAAAAGAGGGAAAAGAGAAGGAAAGGGGAAAATCCGCGCGTTTCACTCTGATCTGGGTAAAAATAACGGTAAATTGGGCTCAGACAAGTGTACATCGAACGTTATATATCGTTTTTACAGCGTTTTAATTTCTCCATGTTATCGTTATGCTCTGAATCTCTTGCTCTTTGATATTTGACATGAATAATGCCTGAATCTCATGATTTTTGGACTAAAGTTCATTTTTATGTATATATACTGTGATCGATAATTTCGATTTTATAATTTAGCTCACGTTTTGCCTCTGTTTTGTATCCGGACTGTATATCATAAACCCTAGCTCAAAAATTGGCAATTTTTGGTTTAATGCATGATTTTGTATATGTATCTGGATTATGGCCCTGATTTCATGAAAAAATATGTATTTGGTGCCTGATTACCGTACGAGAATTTTTCCTAGAACCCGAGAATGAAAATTTGGAAAAATTTTATCAGAAACTTGGAATTTTGATGATTTAAATGTAAATTATCGTCCTATAATGTTTATCGACCAATTTGTATTGAAAATGTTTCATGGAAAGCTTTATAAAACTATGGAAGGCTTTATCGAACTATGGAAAGCCTCACTGAACTGTGAAAAGACTTATCAAACTATGGAAACCTCTGAAATCATCTGAAAGAGTAATTGAATGAAAATAGAAGTTGGCTTTGAAATTTGATGAACTTTGGTTATGGAAGTTCCAACAAATGCATGAAATTAAGCTAATCAGTAAGAAGAATGGACCCAGAACTGTTGAACGATTAGATAAGGTTCTCCGACATGCTTTAGAATATTATAGTTGTGGTAATCGAGGATAACTATTAGACTATCGGAACTATCAAACTCTCGGCCTTTGATTGTGCGGATTGAAGACAATCTGCTCTTGATTATTCACCCATCGACAGTAGAGTATACTAGATGGGTCCTTAGAATATCAAACATAGACTTTCTAAGAACAAATGAACTTTGGAACCGTCTCATAGATTTCTACATGTGTTCAAATAGAACTATGCATCCTTCCTATTTCCCGTTAATGCTTCTGTTCTTTTGATCATCGCAATTTCTGTTCTAGCATAGTTTTATTTTATAGGAAAGCATGAATTATAATTTATTGAAACTTGTTCACGTAAATGCTCCATTTTTCTAATGTTATCGTGGTATTCTGCCTTATCGAATATATGTTCTGTATAAAAGCATTACGTCCTGCATGTTTTGGTACATGTTGGATTTTGCCTCACTGTTTTCTATTTTTTTCTCTAAAGGAGACTGTAGAGCTGGTACTAGATGAGACAAAGTAATTTGAAATCTATCCTGAAGACTTTTGGAACCCAAAGTAGTTTTAGAGACTTTAAGAAGAAACAGTTTGAACGTAAATACTGGATTTTTTTATAGATCTTGTGCATATAAATTTCGTATATGAAATGTATGTCATGTGTATGATGAAATAGAAAATATTGCTTTCGCAAGTTTATAGCTGCTTCTACTATTCTATACTTTGGATTTCTGTACAGGTCCGAGATGACATCTCTTATATGTTTCTGATGTAGTGGATTGGATTATGTTAAAGCTATAGATGGATATGGCCCTGTGATCCTGCGTATGTGTGTTGTAGGAGTATTGTGACATAAGTGGATAGCTGTGTGCTTGTACTAATCCTGCTTTTGTATTATGGTCAAGATTTTTATGTCTGGATATTATGTAAGCTTTGTACTGATGAAAATAAGCAGGGTGTATATTTAGATTTTTGTCCAATTTTAGATAGAACTCTACCAAAATTTCTACAGAATTTAGTGATGTAAATTTATGATTCTGTTCTGAATCTGTCTGATGGAGAGCCCTATGAAAATTAGGACCCGTTCCGTCACAAGCACGCACAGTAGGGCGCTCCGCCAACAGCAGTCCCTACGCAGGCCTCTAGGAGAGAAGGCACATACCCGAAAACGGTGAGTCATACACTCACCTTCTTGGTGGTTGACCTACCATCCATCTACAAGAGCCGTCACTTCAATACATCATCTCAAGATAACATTCCCAACAGCGTGCGGTGTGGGCGATGTATTGGGTGATCAATCACCGAGCGGACATGTTACATGTCCATGATCGCTTCGAGTGGCAGCACTAAGTTGGCAGGAGAACTTGACCATCGCGACGAAACAGTTTTGCAACAAGTGCAGTTTGGTGAGGCAATCGATCTAATCCCACTGAACCCAAAAGATTTGAAAAGGTGGTGCCGATGCCGGGGAGGCCGGCGAGCGGCGAGGTGGTGGAGCGGCGGCAACGGATCGGTGACGGCAATGGCCGGCAGAGAACGCACACAGAGGAGAGAGAAAGAGAGGAGAGATGGGCAGCGCGCGGGCCACGGGACGACAGAGAGAGAAATGGTGCCGTTCAAATGTTTCGGGATATCCTTTTTTCAGATCTGCAAAGTATGAGGTCCAGACAAGTATCTGTAAACTCCCTCTTTGGTCTAATTTAATTTCTGATATATTTTGGATACTGTTGGAATTTTTACTAACATGTATGTATTTTTATATGCCTGATTTATTTATTCTGGACATGCATGTGTAATTCATTGGATGTTTTGGGGATTGTTGGAC
>JAOVVI020009318.1:0-13681 GCA_028571085.2 Nepenthes alata
CCACATGTTTTACTTTCAATGAAACAAGCAATAACAACTTGAAATTATGAAAGCCAGTCAACCGTTCTTATCTAAGGTGGTTATGAGATTAAAAAAATTACCCATTACGATTATAAATAAACGGCCGTCCTTCAGCATAGAGGACCTTTTTTCCAGAGAAAAATCTCGATACTGGCAATTCAAATGAATCGGTCTTATTAAAGGTTGAATGTATGACTTGAATGAAAGCAAGACTTTCCCTCATAAAAAGATAAAAAATGACACCATACATTCCCACTTGAAAAATATTTACGGCCAAGTCAAACACTAATTTCTTTTAGTTCTTATCCGACAAGGATTTTATTGACTTGAGTGTCGGAGAGGCTTTTGGAAAAAACTTCAATTTGGCCCTTTGATTCTCTTATTTTTTTATTATATTGTGCAGGTCTTGGATTAGAAGAACGGTGACCAGATCATCTCCAATTAAATCCGAATCCGTAGCAGCAACAATGGCGCCGTCTATGGGAAGCGACTGAAAAAGCTTGCTTTATCACCAAAACATATAACAATAGTTAACACACAACTCACGTGAGCACTCCTACAAGAGAGAATGCCACTCCTGACAACAACTCTCATTTGGGTAGCCAAAAAGAGAATCGGCAGACTCAATTCATGCAGGCAATGAACACGCGAATGGACCATATGTCTGAAAACCTTAAGACCCTATGTGAACAGATGGGTAGTCCAAAATCGGACGCCCATTCTTCTACAACACATATTCCTAGCTCCATAAGGAATAAGCGGAAGAAGAGGCCGGTCGAACGGATGCAGCAGATTTCTGACCAAGAGAGGATGTCTTCTGGAGAAAGAAGCGGGGGCCGATCTTGATTAAAGGGCCGATAGGCCCAAGGTCCATCGATGATAGCCCAGAATGGCCGAATCCCCGAAGTGAGAAAAGGTCTCTTAATCCAGAGGAAGCTTTTTCTAACTTTCCGCCAGTTGGCGAAAACATTTAACCACGTCGATTTGAAGCCCCAACGGAATTGAGGACTTACCTTAATGCCAAAAGATCCCCCGCAACTCCTTAAGCAGAGGAGAAGTTGGAAAAGATTTGGAACCATCTTTTCCGGAAATAGCCTGAATGACACACTGATGATTTAAGGAAATCTCTGTTTACAGTGGAGATACAAACCTGTCCACTTCCTCAAAAATTCAAGATGCCGACTATGGACACCTACGACAAAAGTTCCAATCCAATGGATCATTTGGATCACTTCCGAACACTACTAAATTTTCAAGGTTTGGATAAAATGACGATGTGACAATACTTCCCTTTAACTCTAAAAGGAGATGTGAGGATTTGGTTCTACCGAATGTCTCCCAATTCCATCCGGTCATTCCAAGACTTAGCAGATAGTTTTCTTTCTCAGTTCGCATTCAGTCGGAGGATAGAAAAAGAACCCTGACACCTGACTCGGATCAAGTAGAGGCCAAACAAAAGTTTAAAAAATTTCATGGCTAGATTCACCTCGGAAGCTCGCCGGATTCCATGGCTCACTGATGAGATCAAATTGAATACCTTTATATCAAATCTGGAGTCGGACAAATTTTTTAAGCATTTAGCCCATAGGAATTCACAAACTTTTTACGAAGTAGAAGTTACGGCATGAGTATACGTGGCAGCAGA
This sequence comes from Nepenthes alata, assembly GCA_028571085.2. Lineage (NCBI taxonomy): Eukaryota > Viridiplantae > Streptophyta > Magnoliopsida > Caryophyllales > Nepenthaceae > Nepenthes > Nepenthes alata. Next base: position 1,667 of record JAOVVI020009318.1, read on the forward strand.
AGATGCTAGTGAAGTCAAGAAATCCAGTCAGATGGATCCTTCCATCAAGGGCCCCCAAATAAAAGAAAGAAAGTTGATGAAAGATTCTATTCAAAGGAGTCCAGAAAGTAGTCCAAGGATGGATCAGGAGCACGAAGGGAGTTCCGACCTTTCAATCTGACTCTATTAAACGACTCCAGGACGAACATCTTTATGTAAATACGAGACGAAAAATCATTCAAATGGCTAATGGCCCCAAAGAAGACAGAAAGTGGAGATCAAACCAAGTTTTGTCACTACCATCATTATCCTGGATATGGTATTGAAGAATGTTAGACTCTGCAGAGGAAAATTAAAATCTCATTCAGAGGGGATATTTCACAAAGTTTGTGAAAAACTCGGAGCATGCCTCTGGAAGGATAGAAGAAGGAGAGGAGCAGCCGTAACTAAAAAATCATGTAGCAGCCAGAGTGGTGAACATGATAACCACTAAGCCATCTAAAGATTATTATTTTGACCGACCAGATCCAATAAAAAAATAACAAAAAGTAAAAACTTAAAAATGATGATCTTTTAATTAGTTTTAGTAAGGATGACACGACTCACGTCCAAACACAACATTTTAACCCACCGGTTGTGTCAGCATTAGTTTCAGATGGTAAAAAAGATTACCAGATGAAACGAATATTTATAGATAATGAAAGTTTCAACAATTTACTTTATCTCGATACCTTTTTTAAATTGGGTTTGAAAGTTAATTAACTCAAGTCGGCTAATGGACCATTATATGAAGTAAGTAATGAACCAGTACCTATTTAAGGAATCATTCAGTTAGAAGTTACTCTAGGAACTTATCCCAAAATAACATCTCACAAGCTTACCTTCTTAGTGGTTGACTTGCTTTCTATTTACAATATAATTCTTGGTCAACCTTGCCTTACGACATTTGAGACAGTGACATCTATCTCACATTTGAAAATAAAATTTTTAACACCGTTTGGTGTGGGAGAGATATTGGGAAATCAATTGACTGGTTGAACTTGTATCTCAAACCACTCAAATTGTTCTAGATCGGCCGGTAGAAGATTTTGATTATCGAGATGAAACCACCTTACAACAAGCCTAGTCCAGAGAAGTAACAAATTTAATTCCATTGGATCCTGACGATCCGGAGAAGTGCATACATATTGGAAACTCATTAGCCGAACCTTTTTGAAAACGATTAATTGATTTTCTCCAGCAGAATCAGTATATTTTTGCCTGGACGTCATCTGATATGCTAAAAATTTTGACCGAAGTAATGATTCACAGATTGGCTCTAGATCCTAATCACAAGTTCATTAGACAAAAATGAAGAAACCATTCGGTTGAAAAACTCATTGCAATAATGGAGAAAGTAAAGAAATTGTTCGATGCCGATTTTATCAGAGAAGTCTAGTATCCAGACTGGCTCTCTAATGTATTCTGGTGAAGAAAAGTAACCAAAAATGAAGGATTTGCATTGATTTACCAACGTGAATAAGGCTTTTTCGAAAGACAGCTTCCCTTTGCCACAAATTGACTTGTTGGTAGACTCCATATCCGGTCATGAGTTACTCAACTTTATGGACGCATATTTTGGTTACAACCAGATCAGCATGTGTCCAGAGAATGAGGAACATACCTCTTTTATGACCGACCAAGAAATATATTATTACAAAGTAATGCCGTTTGGTTAGAAGAATGCAGGCGCCATATATCAATGGTTAGTAAACAAAATGTTCAAAGCTCAAATCAGCCGAAATATGGAAGTATATGTGGATGATATGCTTGTTAAGAGTAAAGTTGTTGGCGATCATATGGCAGATTTAAATGAGGCATTCAAAGTACTTCGAAAACACTGCATGAAATCAAATCCAAATAAGTGCATTTTTGGGCAAATTCTTAAGATTTATAGTCTCAAAGCGATGAATTGAGGCTAATCCTGAAAAGATAAAGGCAATTGCGGATATGAACCCACCCAGAACCATTAAAGAAGTTCAACGGCTCACCGGAAGGCTCGCCGCGCTTTCTCCCTTCTAATCTCAATCTGTAGAAAAATACATTCCATTCTTCAGAGCATTAAGGAGAACAAAAACCAATGGTTTCCAATAGACGAAAGAATACCAGACTGCCTTTCAAGAATTAAAAATAACCTGACCAACCTTCCACTCCTAGCGTCACCGCAAGAAGGATAAAAGTTGTTTTTATAACTGACAGTTTCAAATATGGCGTTAAGTTCGGTATTGATCTAGTAGCAAGCAGATGTGTAGCAGCCGGTTTACTATGTTAGTAAAACTTTATCCAACGTGGAAAGCCGTTACACACATGCTGAAAAGGTGGTATTGACGCTCATTTACTTTGCAAGAAAATTGAGACCATACTTCCAGGCTCATAAAATAATCGTTCTCACTGATCAACTCCTCAGAAAAATATTATAAAAATTTAATGTTTCTGGACGATTCGTTAAATGGGCAATTAAACTAAAAAAATTTGACATAGAATATAAGCTAAGATTGTCTGTCAAAGGGTAAACTTTGGCCCACTTTGTAGTCAAAACTTCAAATTTAGCTTAAAATATTGAGATAGATGGTTATGATATTGACCAGACTGAATTATCTACTGTCTCGATAGTACACGTTGACGGGTCATCAACACAATCAGGCAGTGGAGCTGGAGTGGTTGTAAGAATTCCGAAAGGTATGAAAATATGTTATTTACTAAGACTCTCATTCCCAACAAATAACAATGTAGCTGAATGTGAGGCTTTATTAGTCAGATTGCGGTTTGCCAAAGAATGCTCAATAAAGCATATTGTTATTTATAGTGACTTTGAGTTGATGATTAACCAAATTAAAGGAAATTTTAAGGCGTTAAGTCCATATTTAGCAAAGTATCTTGCAAAAGTAAGGGCCGCTTTTCAGGACTTTGACAAAATAGATATAATACATATTTTAAGAACGGAAAATGGAAAGGCTGATCAATTAGCGAAAGTGGCAGCCATGGAGAATTCGGAGCAATATTCCCAAAGTATGCGGGAAATCCTAACTGCTCCAAGTATTGAAAAAATTGATCAGCAAAATTTTACAAGTCACCGATAATAAAAACTGGATGTCTTTTTATTATCAACATATCACTGATGGGGTCACGCTAGAAAATCAGAACGAAACTAAGCGCATTAAGAAAACCGCTGGATGGTACACAGTCATAGATGAAAAGTTGTATCATCGTGGATACTCGATCCCATATTTAAGATGTCTCACACCGGAGGAAGCAGACTATGTATTAAGTGAGGTTCACCTTGGATATGTGGATCCCATATTGGAGGAAAGAATTTGGCTTTCAAATTAATACGACAGGGCAATAATTGGCCGACTATGAAAAAATACGCTGTTGACTTTGTCAAAAGGTGCAAAAACTGTCAAATATATGACAGCATGCCTCATGCACCCCCAATCGAGTTAAAATTCTTACAGGCTCCATGGCAGTTTGCACAGTGGAGGCTGGACATACTTGAACCTTTGCCAATAGCAATTGGACAAAGAACATTTGTCATTGTGGGAATTAATTATTTTATCAAGTGGGTTGAAATTTCTCCCTTAGAAAAGATAATCTAGCATAATGCAACAGAGTTTGTAAGATAAAATATTATCCGTCAATTTGAAATTTTAGAAGCAATAGTCACCGATAACGGGACCCAATTCACTGAAAAATGCTTCACAAAATATTATACAAATTTACAGATTCGGTTGACACATACTTCAGTCGCCTACCCACAATTAAATGGTCAAGTAGAGGTCACCAATCGAATTTTACTACATGGGATGAAAACTAAACTAGAGGACGCTGGAGGCTCTTGGGCAGATGAATTAACCTTAGTGCTATAGTCATACCGGATGACTCCTAAAGAACCAATGCGAGAAACACTGTTTAGCTTATACTTTGGTACCGAAGCTGTAATTCCAATGGAAGTTGGATTATCCTACCTTTGGATAGAGAATTTCGATTCACAAAGTAATACCCAACGACTTAGGGAACATCTTGATCTATTGGAGGAATCTCGGGAAGCAGCCAGAGTGCGGACAATCGCTTACTAGCAACGGATTGCACAATATTATAACAAGAGTATGAAGGCGCAATAATTTGACGTAGGAGACTTAGTCCTGAGGAGTATACAAGCAACTGGTAAAATTAGCAATAAGAATAAGCTCTCCCATAATTGGAAAGACCCATTTATTATTTCTGCTGTCCTAAAAAATGGCGCCTATAAGTTACGCACCTCAAATGAAAAATTGGTGCCCAGAACGTGGAATGCAATGCATTTAAAAAATCTTTTACAATAAAATCCAGTGATTTGGTTACATAGCTTTGAGTCAATGTGTAGTCTACAATCAATACAAGGAAAAGAGAAAGATAAAACTAATGCTAGGGGCTCATCGGAGGCGTTATTCAAGATCAACTAGATCTGCCAACATAAAAGGATGCCATACAAGAATCTAGCGTTCAAAGCCGGGCAAACTTCTTTTGGTTTGAACCGGACCATCAGTTGTACTCCTAACAAAGTATTGTCACCCCTAAGATTAGATACATGCTGCTCGACCGAGTTCAAAACATCTTTAGTCCTCTGCAACTCAAACTCAAGGCTAGAAAACCCGTTCTTGAAATGATTCAATTTGTATGGCGGCAACACTAGCCTGATTTTTCATCTCTTCAAGGGTAGAGGGATCAACGCGTGTTTGCTCCAACCCTTGGAGTTCTTTCTCAAGTTGCTTGATTTTCATATCACGTTGGAGTAGGCAAATATTCAAAAATTTACTCATTTTCTCAGTCTGTCAAACAACATATGATGCAAAGTTAGAATATTTTGTAATTAGAAAAATGTAAATGTTCAAAAAATTACCGTAATATAACGAGCTCTCTGAGTTACAGTCTTCAGAGTCAACCAAGATGAAGAAGTAGGAGTGGATACTTGCTCTAGTCTTGGGATTGATGGACTTCGATAAGGAGAAGAAGCCAACAGATCTAATGAAGGGGTCAAATCTCTCTCCTGCCAGTCAACTCTTGGACTTTGAGGGAGAGAGGGAATAGACATAGCTGGCGTAAAAGTTTTCCTAATAGGCCTTTCCACTCTGGTCATTATGGTACCAACATTGAAATCGACTGGACCAGCAGAGGACTCCTTTGGGGCCGACGTCAAATCACTGGATGGACCAACTGCTCTCTCTTCAGCATAAGATCTCTCTGCAACGATTGTGTCCTCCTGAGTCAAATGAGATTCATCTACTGCTTTGGACGGACCACGAGTCTCAATGACACCAACAGTATCAAGGGACTCTGTTCCCATAGAAGCTTCTGCAGGCGGAATCGTGGGCTTAATATCTACTGAAGACTCAATAAGGGATTTTCCTCCTGTGACTGGCCAAGAATAGTAAGGGACGAATTGTCTATTCTCTTTAATCTTTCAAACATGGGAAGACCAACTTCGGCAGAGGAAGACGATGGGCATGGTGACACAACCTAACGTTTACGTTCTTTTTGTACAATGTTTTTCTTTTTTCTCTTGGGACGTTTAGGTGATGGGTATGATATTCCAATTCTTTCAACTTGGGGCTCTCATTTAGCAAGTGCAAAAAACTCATGGGAGAACATACGATCTTTATCACTAAACGACTCCATATTCGTTCTAATCATGTCAATAAGCGGTTTCATTGACTCTTCTTCTTTTGGAGAGATTTTGTCAAAAAAAGATTTGGGTACATTGCCCCATACGTTGGGGATACCTAATTGTGGAACGATTAGATAGAAAAAGCAATCTTTTCACTTTTTTACTGTTTCATAAATAACCTCACTTATATTCAATTTACGGGGAGATAAGGAAATCCAGTCCCCGCTTTGGAAAAATTTGAACAAGACTTTAATAGCAGTGGAATTCAAAGTCATACCATGGAGATGAAAAAATATGTAGAGATTGTAAAAATACCTCACAGTATTTGCATGATAACAAGTGATGGACACATTTAGATCAGCAAAAATGGTGAGTAGTTCAGGCGCCTCGGGAAAACGAAAACCACTTTTCACATAGTCTTCATATATGGAGATGAAACCATCCAGAGGAGAGTATGTTCAGTCATTTTCAGACGGAATTGAGAATAAGTAGGTCCTTGGGATCTTATATTGAAAAATAATATTTTTTACTTCTTTGTCATCGACTCAACTCTGGACACCATTAAAGTGAGAACACAATTAAAAATAGGGAGAAGAAAGAAAGAACGTAGAGCCGCGTAAGAAAATGAGGGAGAAAAAACCTAATATAAATTCGAAAGGGTGCGTTCTTTTGAATTCAAAAGTGAGATAATTAAAGGGAAGCATGGTTATCCTTCATTGGTACACGTCATGTTAAACGGCGGCAGCAGAAAAGGCATTACTCAATGATTGACACGTGGTAAACTTGATGAGACTCGTATTGGAACAAATACTTTTCAGGATATTGTCATTAATCCATTTCGGCATTTGTCAAGTCTCAAGTTGGTTCAATCCGGATTGACAAAAACTCTCGAGTCACAAAATTCGGAGTCACAAGAAAATTTGGAGTGACAAAATTCGGAATCACAAAAATTTAGAGTTAACAAAAAATCGAAGTGATGAAAAATTCAGAGTGGCTAAAAATTTTGAATGACAAAAAATCCAGGGTGGTAAAAAATTCAGAGTCACAAAAATTCGGAGTGAACAAAAATATGGAGTGATAAGAAAATCTGGAGTGACAAAAATTCGGAGTGACAAAAAATTCGGAGTGGCTAAAAATCCGGAATGACAAAAAATCTCGAGTCATAAAATCTGGAGTCACAAAAATTCGGAGTGACAAGAAAATTCGGAGTGACAAAATAATCTGAAATCACAAAAATCTGGAGTAACAAAATTTTGAAGTGAATAAAAATTCAGAGTGATAAGAAAATCCAGAGTGACAAGAAAATTCAGAATGATAAAAAAATTCAAAGTGACAAAAATTCAGAGTCACAAAATTTACAGTGGATAAAAATTTAAAATGACAAAATTCGGAGTGATAAAAAGCCGAAGTAATTTCATACCAGAAAAATTAAGACCGGATAGCTTCAAACTAAACAACAGACATATGAAATACGGAATATGTCCCATCAAAAAGGCATGCTAGAAGCTAAAATTTTAATCTTTTGACATAGAGGGTTAGTGATGGGTACTATCAATTGGACAGTCCATAATAAGGCCGACTAATAACAGCCCAATATGGATCAATGAGGCCCAAGAGTTGTAGCCCAAAAAGCAAGCAAGAAACATTCCGAATAACTCCCCGCATTTCACTTTTAATGAAACCGGCAATAACTACTTGAAGTTACGGAAGCCAGTCAACCGTTCTTATCTAAGGTGGTTATAAAATTGGAAAAACTGCCCCTTACGATTATAAGTAAACGGCTATCCTTCAGCACATAGGACCTTTTTTCCAGAGAAAAATCTCGATACTGCAAATTCAAATGAACCAATTTTATTAAAGGCTGAATGTATGATCTGAATGAAAACAAGGCTTTCCCATATCAAAAATGATATCATACATTCCCACTTGAAAAATATCTACAACCAAGTTAAATACCAATTTCTTTCTATTCTTATCAGAGAAGGATTTTACTGACTTGAGTGTCAAAAAATCTGTTAAAAAAACCCTCATTTGGCTCTTTGATTCTTTTATTTTTTATTATATTGTACATGTTTTAAATTAGAAAAACGGTAATCAAATAATCACCGATTCAATCCAGATCTGTAGCCATAACAAGAGAACATATCAAAAATATTTAAATCAAACTTATATACGTGGCATGCAAAATTATATATATTAATTGACTATACTAATTAAATTATATATTTATATTAATTTTTTTTAATTTTTTACAAAATATTTCAATACATATTTTTTAACATAATATTCAATTATCGAATACTAAAATTGTACATTGCTTTTAATAGAATAATATGGCATAAATAGAAGCATTGAAACCGAAATTCTAAATATAGCAACAAGGATTTTTGCCATTTAAAAATCAGAATTGACATAATAATAGGACACCAACACTTTTAAGATTGATAAAACCAAAAATTCAAATTCTAAAAATCATAAAATTCTACCTTTTTGGATAGAAAATTCTAAAACCTTGCACAGTGCTTGGGGATCGGAGGTGTGAAACCCTATAGAAGAGAGGAAGAGAAAGATGTGGTGATGAAAAGCTAAAAAATAAAATAAAATAAAATAAAACTTCGTGCAAAAATAAGAGGAACAAAAGAGACAAAAGCAAATGATTTTCTATAATTTAACACAAACATCCTTTTATTAATGTATAAATTGAGCCTCTCAGGTCTAAGATTTAGACAAATCACTTTAAATATAGATTATCCAATATATTATATTTTAATTTACAGCTCTAAATTTAAATTTAGATATTATATTAAATGGTTTTGATGGATTCATCACTCATGGATTGACCCGAATACCAAGGCTCACAATGAAAAGGTTGTCCGAAAGTCATAACCCATGAGAAGGTCACTGCAACCCAAAGTTCGAAATCGAACAGTTTATAATCACATGTTGAGATATGGGTCAATCCAACAGCCCGTCATGAACGACCCCTTCAGAACGGTCCACGATCATTTTTTTGCGCCTAATAAAACTTACTATAACTGGTCTATACAAGTTTAAAAGATACTCTAGAAATATTCGCCTACGATTTGTATGATTTTTTTTCAAAATGGCAACTACGACATGGAGCTCCTCTTATAATCACGTCAGAGAAGAAAGGAATCCTTTTGATTGAGAACGATTGTCATAATTGGCACCCAAGATCCGCGTGGACAGCTACTTGGAAGCTTGGATGCTCAGCGGTCTAAGCGTTATAAATACCTGTTTACTTTTACAAGCAAATGATGAGAAGGAAAAAGAAGAAAAATGTACTACAAACCCTACTTAGGAAGTTTGCCTAGTCCTCCCGGGAGGAGGCCTACCATCCAATCCATCCAGGAGGCACCGCCTGAGGAGTTTAACCCTCTGCCCAAGAGCCTACCCTCTATCCAGGAGGCTTATCCTCCATCCCAAGAGGCCATTTAGAAGGTTTATCCTCTATTTAAGGGTTTTTTCCATCATTTAAGAAGTCATCTCTCAATCTAGGAGGCCTACTGTAAGGATCGGGTTTTAGTCTCTCAGCCTTAATAAAAAAATTAGCCTATATAGCATGTTGACCGAATTGACTTGTTGACCGGCCTTAATGAAAAAATAGCCGAGGATGATATACAATAATGACCGAGAAAATTAGTAATTGACCGAGGTAGATGTAGAGACCGAAATAGTTATTAGTGACCAAGGTAACTTATAATCGGCCGAAGTAGGAAGTTGCCTGGAATTTAAAATCGTTGACTGAAAATAATGAATTGACCGATTAAGAAAAGTTGACCGAATTTGGCGTATAATTGATCGGCTTTAATGGCAAAATTTTGGAGAGGATTTTCAGAGAGGATTGAGTGAATTTTTGAAGTAAAATTCTGAAGAGGATTGACGACAAGAATAAAATATTGCCCAGATAAGAAAATTGACCTGATTAAAATGATTGACCGGAAATTAAGAGAGATAACCAAATTGACTATGAAAATGTAGCCTGTAAAGGAACGATCGGAGTAGACTAATGAATGAATCGTTGACCAGTTTGGCTTATTAGCTAGTCTTGATCTGATGTCGGAGTGGCAAAGCCAGAGTGGATGAACCACTCCTACTTACTCCCACCTACTCCATTGATCTGAAACCTTCTAGACAGGAGATTTGAGCGAAATATCTGAAGTAGGTGACCTGCCCCCACCTACTCTTACTTACCCCGTTGCCTATAAATACCGGAGTTAGAAGTCAAGAAAAACTGCTAGAAAACCTAAGAGAAACTCAAAGGAGAAGGAGGGAAAGAATTCCAAACTAGACTTGGGTAAGGGAGTTCAAAAATCAGGCAAGTGTACCATTTATTTTTGCTAAAATTCTCAAATTTTATTGTTTTAATGCTCTTCTTTACCATGTTTCTACGTGATACATATCATGATGATTGCTTCTCATGTTCATGAAGAAATTTCATAATCAACGCATGAGTTATGCTCTATATAATGGGATTTTTGTTCTACGGTTTATACTTGAATATTATTAGAATCCCTTCTTTTTATTAAGCCCAATTTTGTAATAAGAATTGGTAAAGTTTAAATTACGTACATGGAAAGGTTATTTGTATGTTTGATTTCAGTCAGCAAATATCAATCTACTCACTTAAATATCTTATTCATTTGCTTGTTGTTGCCGTTTATGAAAGTAAGCATGTTCCTTAAAGAACTTCGGTCATTACTCTTTAAGAATCTCAGACTTTTGAAGCTCATGATTTTAGAAAATAGAATTTGATGATTGAGAATTGTAGACCTTAAATATAGCCATTTATAAAATATAATGATTGAGAGTTGTATACCTTAAATATAGTCGTTTATGAGATATGATGGTTAAGAGTTACATACCTTAAATGTAGTCATTTCTGAGACATGATGACCAAGAATTTCATACCTAAAATGTAGCTGATTTTTAGCATTTGGTTTTAAATTTGCATTCATTTGGAATCTAGATCCATATGAAAATGTCTTATTCCCATGTATAATGCTTCTGTATGCAAAAAAATACTTTCATTTCATTAAATGCTATAATTATGTATGTTTTTGCATTGGTATTTTACTGAGCCGTTGCTCACTTCTTACTATTTTTTACCATTAGATGATCAAGAAATTATACCCGACGAAAAAGAGTGAAGTCGGACGGTCTACCTAGGCAGGAATGCCGATCAAAATTTCTGTAGCAGTGCACGACCGACCTTGATGTATTTTTGGAATATTCTGAAAACTTTTGTATAATAATTTTGCTATGTAAATAAAGAGGATATTTAGATACTTTCATTAAATTTTATTGTTAAGAATTTTGGTTCCTAGTTATATCTTATTATACGTCTTTGGCCGACCGAGACGTAACCGACCTGGTTATGACCGACCTTAATGTGGATGACTTGATGATCAACCGTTTGTGATCATGTGCACGCAAATAGTATTATAAGTCTACCTAATTATGTGTATTTTGGGCCAAGGTGATTTTTCGATCATATATGTGTGATTATTGACGGAGGTCGTATAGTAAATTATAACCCGTTCCGTCATACCTACCTTCTATATTTCCTAGTTGCCTTTTAGTCGGGTGCACCTCGAAGATGCCCTTCAGTCTGACACACCTCAAAGATGTCCCTTAACCTAGTGCACCTCTAGCCGTCCCTCAATCAGGCGCACCTCTAGTCGCTCTTCAGTCAGCCGCACCCAAATACTCAATCCCCGCTACATGTATTGACACATTTTTTATATTCTTATATCTTTCTATTTTCTTGGAAGAATATCTAATTTGAACGTTAGAGAACATATCGGGGAGTGAGTCCCGCCAATCTTTTGACTTTCCGTTTATTTATTGTGTTGCATAGGTCTACGTTCGAAAAGACGGAAACCGAATCGGCTCCAATTCGACCCGACACAAAAAATTAAGTAGCTTCTTAACTCATATAATAACCCGGATTCAAGAACGCATCAGGTCCAGTATCGGATATATAAAAAGCTAGATTGATAAATAAAATACCACGATATATAATAATGTTCAAAAAATATCAATTGGTTGTTTGCCAAACATATTTCATTTGTAAAATAGCAATATATGGAATAATACCTGCTTAATTTGGATTGAGTATTAGAGGTATATAGTCTACTTTTAGAAATTTGATAGTCAATTTAAATACTTAATAATTAAATTGAGTTATTATTTTTAAAATACTAATAGGGAACGAAATTTTTGAATAGCCTAAATTTAGGCTGGTTGGTTTAAAAGTAAAGTGAATTGCAGAATTCTCGGTAGTAAATAACAAATAATTCTAAAAATAATAAAAAGAAAACCCTAGATCA
>JAOVVI020009319.1:0-13680 GCA_028571085.2 Nepenthes alata
GTGAGTGAAAAGTCAACGCCTAGGCTCCAGCGTCCTCGTCCATGTACCTCTCGGACATGGTGCCTTTGAAGTAGTCCACGTCCAATGCAGCCTCTCGGACAAGATGCCACTGATAGTCCTCATCCAATTCTTCCAGCAACCCCGAGGACGGACTTTTCTGAATTTCTCCAAACGTCCGCGTCCATTTATCACAAGAGAGTGACCCCAACACGTTTAAAGCAATTTCGGCTCTGTTTTGGCCTCAAAGGTTCAGCTCGCTGTAACAAGATGATCCCTTCGTATAGACTTTGAATGTTGGCTTTTAGCAAAAGCAGGATGACGGCAATGACCGTGGGCATTGCATTGCGCTTGCCGTCTTTCAGTTCTTCACGGTCAACATAGTGGAGCTGCTCTCGTGTTATTGAATGCAATGGTTTCAGTATGACGATATTTGATCTCAAATTTAAATGTAAAAGATGTTATCACGAAACTTAGAATAAGACGAGATTTATGGGGTTCTTCCTTGGCATAAAACATGGATTATTGGCATGATTTTTTTGATATTTTTCGAAATTTCTACCTCCCAAAACAGTGGGCCCCTCAAACATAGAAACTTCATCCAAGTCAATAAATTCTCTGCCTTCAGGAGAATCCTATAGCCAGGAGGCCAAATAGCTTAAACTATCCCATAAAAAATAGGAAAAAGAAGAAGAAAAGGCATGAGCTAGAACATGGTACAACAAGTTCACCTATATGTTGAGTATCCCACAAAGCATGTGATAAAAATCTACTCCCATGATTCAGCATTCCGTTCCTTTTCAAAAATCATGGGGACAATAAAAAAGAATAATAACCAAAAATTAGAAGAAGAATTACAAAACCAACTCCTAAACATTTCAAGTAATCGTTATTACAAATATAGAAATGCCAAAAACAACTCTTGTGAGTCTCAAACTTTCAATGTCATCAAAGCATTCTCCCACAAAATTCTCCCAAGAGGTTTTCTCCCTTCTTACATGACAATAGGTTTATGCATCCTCAAAAACCCTAACAACACCTAATTATGCTCAATGAAGGCAAATTGGCGGCTTTATCCTTACGTAAAGAAAACAAAAGAATAACATCTAACAAATACGAGTTAAGCCCTCGTTACAAAAAGTTTCATTGGCTCATTAAGATCCTTTCCCTTGTATGGCCGGAATTTGGCTGCTCTCCAGGGGCCAGGTCCTCATCAGTATGTCATTGAAAAAGTAATTCAAAAGGTACATTAGCCATCCGGATATAGTCTTCTAGACTTCCTTAATCTCACATTTAGATCCAAGCCAATCAGCATTTTATTACTCTAAGCAAAATCTCAAAAGAAAAAACTCATATTTTCCTTTTTCAACTCCCATATTTCTTTTTGAGGGGTGGGGGAGATATTCTCAGTCAAATATAATTGCTCAACCACTGCAGCTTCCCTGGCGTATACGATTCACAATATCCCATCATGCTAAAACGTGACTCAACAAAGCACTGATATTTGTTACCTTTCTTCAACCAGCTGAAGTGCAGATGGATTGTTGATTGTGTAACTCCCCAATGCCATTTGCAATATGCTGCCGGTTTCTTCTCCTGCTAGCTACTATAACAAATCCTTCTCCATCCCCAACCTTGTTCTTGTTTCCGTCTCGGGTATTAAATCTTCCATTACGATTGGATCTTGACATTGCATCCCTTTTCTCTTCATTCCCATTGCATATTTCAATAATCGCAGTATCCTTTGCAATTGCTTCAGAAGCATGTCCATGAGACTTCTGACCACGGGCAGGCTCGCTTTCAGGGTTTGAGTTATTCTGGACTGACTTCACGATGAAGCTGAGAAGAATCTGTCTTGCAAGCTCTTTCTTCTCCGAGTCAGAACTCAACTCCTTTGATAGATCATCATTCTGCCTGATAGCCAGCAAGTCATTGTTCCTATCAACTGAAGTAGTTGAAAGCTTTGAATCCCTATCAGCCAGATCTCTTTGCCGAGCTGCCCTGGGCACAAATTCAGGGGCATCCGGATTCATGATTCTCGAGACCCCATTCCCATTCCTATTCACATCTGAGCTCTGATGTTTCAAAAACCCAAGATGGTTCGTCCTGTAGTACATAGGTGACCTGGGCCCACACGGAACTCTAGCTGAAATCGGAGGGAAATCAACTGGCTCTGACAGCATACTTTGGCTGGATATTGTGTCATAAACACTAGTAGTACCCACAATAGTGTTTGTTGAGTGCAAAAAGGAGCCTGGATTGAACGGTTGAGCAGCTGCCGAGAGCTTGGTACCATTCATCTCAACTGGCTTTACCTGATTATCAAAGTCATTCATCTCTTTAATTTCAGGGGCATTTTCCAGTACTACTTTAGTTCCATTACCATCAGGGTTCACAGCTTCCACAGCCTTATTGTTACCCTCTTCTTCGGATGAAGTGTTACAGATTGGTTCTCGAGTGTCTTCCTTGACTCTCTCTTCTTTCTGTGTTACAGACTTGAGAATAGTACCTGGTGGTGATGCAGCAACTTCTTTGTAGGAAACAGTTTTTGAAACCATAGCCGTCAGAGTAGCCGGAGCTGTTGATACTTTTTTCTCCAGAGTGTTGGTTTCATCCCCCACAACATCTGAACTAAGAGCTTTCAATCTCTTGAGCACAGACGAGTCAGTTGAAATGAGTTTGGCTGTTGTTTTCTGGGGTGTAGATGTGAATCCTGGCCTCCGGCTGCTTTCTTTATTACTAGAGAAAGCAGAATGATTGATATTTACTCTTAAATGATCTGGCCTTCTCCGGTGAAACTTACGGCCATCAATGTTTTTGCTTGAGCGCACTTTGGAATTGGCTGCCTGCCATCCATCATCGGAAGAGATTTCATGTGCTACTTCACTCATCACTCTCAGCTCATTGCTAGTAATATCACTGTCTTTTGGTTCTTCAAGGTGTATTCTGCTTGTGTTTCCGTACTTCTCCCCTGCTGTAACCCAGTTGCTTGGCATGTCATCACCAAGCATTCTTCTGTCGGCTACAGCATTGTGTTCTTGGCAAAGCAAATTATCAGCAACCTGCAAAATCTAACAAATCAAGGACAGAAACATGAAGAACACGCCATTTTGATAGAACTGCCAAAAGGTATACCGGGTATATACTGAGAAGTTCAGGGTGATTATTTTTAAAATGACAAGGGTGTCCCTCCTGAACCCAGGACTATAACCATTCAAAATGACTAAATCTTAAGCATAACACAGAGTAATCTGCATGATGAGTCTCTCCTTCCAAATGCACCACTACCACATTTTCCAACTAGTATAGAAGAATCTATACGATACAATCCCAAATAAAGAAACAAAATGAACTAGAGCTCATAAGCAACTCAAAGTGGTAAATTCTCCTTTCTTTAAACCAAACATAATTACTTTGAAAAATTAGAAGTCCCTTGACCCCTGAGAAGCAAATGCCTAAACAGTTCGCATGTACTTCTGATAAGAACTATTATCTTCTAATGCTAAAATTTTGTTTTCTGAAACCTTCAGAATGGATAAAAGTTCATGCTAAAGATATTGTCTCTGGCAGGCTCCATCACATTTTGAAGAACTTCAGTGATCCATTTCAAGAGACACAATTCTCATTTAAATGACTCCAGAGCCATCAAGTTCACCCGGACATGGATGGAATATTTGCAGCTGCCTTATATATTCTACAGATCAGAATATATAATTGATGCAGTAAGGTCTCTTTCCGACACTCCAAACGAACACGTTGCAAACCTAATGGATCAAACTGTCTTGTTATCTTTCTTACAACCCTTTATTCTGCCTAATCACAGACATTAATTCTTTCTCAATGTCGTTATTGCTGTAATTATTTTAACTGATCTGCAGTTTCACATTTGATGATCTAACGGCAATAGTCTTGGTCATAACCACAAAAGAACAGCAGAGGCACAGAACAAACACCGCATAGAAACAACATTCACGTTCTTTTCAGCTTCCAAGATGAAATCAAGTTTCTTATAGTAGTCATGATTCAGAGCCCTAGGTGACCAAGTTACAACTACATACCTTTGCACGTCTCTGTTTCTTGTGCACATCACTGGCCTTTGGATCTTGATCAGGACTAATGAAATCAAGGAGATCTGAAACGCTGCAAAAAGGAACAAATAGAAATGAGATCCTTGAGACATCTCAAGAAACTAAATCCAAGTTAAGACCAAATAGCATGCCACTACCTAAGATGTCCTTTGCTGGCAATTGATGTGTCCGGCTTTGGCATCCCAGTTCGTGCCAGTTCTTGCTGCTCTATCACTTTTGATTCAAAATATTCAAGCCATGCTGCTGCATCCTGCACAAAACACCCATCATATAAGAGCCTTGCAAAATTGCACCATCATCCTCCCAAAGCATATCACAATCCAAAGTTAACTATGTCCGATTTAACTACTACCACTTTTCTACATGTCACTTAACTAAGCATCTAAACTGTGAGAGTGGGGAAAAGCATCTGTTCAACAGGGATGCACCTGCCATATATTGCAGCCAGAATTTCATACACTCTCAGAATCCATTAGTAAATATCTTACAACTAGAAAATGCAAATTATTGGAGAGATGTGCTTCTGTCTCCATCCTCCCTGGTCCATAGGCATTATGTCCCCAATCCAAAATACAATCTAAATCGAATTTGAATTCATTTTAGTAACCTCCCCCTCAACCCAATCCTATAATGATCAATATAGCAATTATGAATTAAAACAAGTCAGAACATTTAAAAAACACACGGAATTGTTTGATTCAACTCACATATATTTTCTAATTATTAGGAAAAGTTAACATAAGAAATAGTGGCCATATTCAATATGTTCCTAAAACACACTCAGCATCTGAATTACTTTTAGGGGGAAAAAGAGTTGTGAAAAGAATGTAATGCTTCATCTTACCTGTGCCCTGTTAAAGAGAATCTAAGCTCAAGGTCATACATGAATAGATACAAGAGTTGTATTGATGGAAATAGCATATTTGAGAGAGAGTGTGTGTGCACGCGCGCAGGGGGCTCCATTCAAAGAGGTCCAGAGAGAACCATATAACGAGATAGCAGAAAAAATGAAGATGTACATAGAAAGGTAAAACAGAGCATAGTGATGAGCATATCTGAACCACAAACCACAAGTGTTCACAAAGATATAACAGACTCACAAAAGTTTACAATGGCATTTTTTTTTTTTTTTTTTGGATTGGGGGGAAGGGGAGATCCAGGAGAAAGGGTAGTAGTAGCAGGGCACACATGCTGAAAGTGATGGCACAGTAATATGGAAGAAGCTTAGATTTCCTTTCTCAAGCTACTAAACAGCAGAGGTCTGACACAATCCACATGCAATGACATGGAAATGGCCTGTATCCATTATGTTTTTATAGAGATCCATCCCAATCTTGGGACAAAACCTTTGAATGCAATTAAAATGCGAATTCTAACAGCAGAAGGTGAAGAAATTGAGCAGACACAGCCTCCTAAAGAACCTTACTTTTTTATTATTATTATTATCGTGAATGGCCTAAAAAAAAGAAAAAAAAAATCTTGCCTTGACTGCAATCTGCTCAATAACGACAGATCAAGCACAGGCTATAGTACAGTTGTGTGCAAGAAAGTTAAAAGCGGGTTGATAGGAAAAGGCAGGTGCATCTAAGGTTTAGAACATTGAAAAAATAAAACCAAGAGCCACACATCTAGCTTGATGCTTTTTTACATCTATAAGTAAGTTTTATATACATAGTGGCATGCTAAGAAAATATGAGAGAATCAAGAAGCTCAGATACTGCTCAACTTCCAGAACTGCAAATATCTCATGTAATCATGAGACTGAGGGGCCTCAATACGTCTTACTTGTTTTGACCTCAGCAACATGTCTTACATATTTGGCATATTAGCTTTTTTAAACAAATATTTACTTCCCATAATATTAGAGCATAGCTAATTTTTTTTCCAACAAACTGAACATTTGGGAAATTATGCACCATAGCTGCATCCCTGAAAGAATGCATGACAGCTAAAACAACCAGGAGCATGCTTGAGCTTTAAATGAGAGAATAGATCACTTTAAAATGACAGCAAGTTTTTATGCAACATTCCAAGCAAAAGAGAAAAGGACATAGCACAAAAAAGGAGGTCACTCAGACAAATCAATGACATTGGTGCAACATGGTGCAAAGTAATTGTATAATTACAAGGCATAATATAATATATTACAGCAAACAAGCACCTCAATAACATGTTTAAAAACAAAACAGCTACCTCATTTGAGATGGGTTACCTGGGTACGAAGATCCTCTGGTCCAAGCTTCTCTTTGAGTATTTTTAGGGTAGTTTGCTCATGCTGAACACTGAGGGAATATGCCTCCATAAGTGACAGTGCTATGGCTATGGCATGATAGCTTGCAGCAGTCTGAAAGAAAAAAAAAATTAAAAATAGAACTTCAAGCTCACTCAAACACACTGGTTTGTGCGCATGCGCACAAGCTCGTGCGCACACAAATTGACAGAGAGGAGGGAAGGACCTGTATATGATCTGATCCTAGTAATCGCTGGTTGCATTTCAAGGCTTCATGGAGATATCGAAGAGCAACATGAACATTTCCCATGCCCTCTTCCATCATAGCCACATTTATGTAAGTTGCAGCAGTGTTAGGATGAGATAGTCCACATATGAAATGCAGTAGATATAAAGCACGATGGACATACCTAGAAATAACGTAAAAGAGTGGAAAAGCAATCAAATTCAATGCAATGAGCTCCATCATATAAAAGATGCATTGGGAAAACAACCTTTATATCCCAGATCCATTATTGAATTGGAAAAATTATACCATAAAAAGTGGAATGATACAGATAAATACCTCTGCGAAATGATGATTAAGAAGAAAATTAAACTTGGTCCTCTTTCTTAAGAAAGAAAAAACAAAATTAAACTTATCATGGAGAAGCAGAAATTACTTCAAGGCTAGTTCAATGTGCTGGAGACGATAATAAAATACAGAAAGATCCCCATAGCTTTTCATCGTATCAGGATGATCCAACCCAAGTTCCATTTCATTGATATCCAAAGCCTTTTGCTGGTATATAGTAGCCTGACATGAAAAGTTTGGATATTTTAATGAAGAACACAACATGTGATCACTTCCACAGTTAGCATTCTAGTTGATGAATAGCAAGCATTATCCAGGGTCAGCCTTGAAGAGAAAAGTAGAGAATGACGCAAAACAAAAGGAGAAAAGAACTTACAATCTTTGCTTCAACAAATTGAAATGGTGTTAAAGATATATGACCATCAGCAAACAATGTGGTGATGAAAACATGATGTATACATTCTTGAAGTCATGTTTATCAAACAATCTCCATACATGGATCCAGGAAACGGCAGAAATATGGTACCTGATTAAAATCCCCCGTGTGGTACAAGACTACTGCCAGAAGACTGTAAGCACTTGCTGTTATCCGGTGATATGGACCACAGACAGCTATCATTTTTGCTAGAGCCTTCATATTCGAAATTCATTTGAAAAGGGTAAAACTTAGATTTGATCAAAGCTAAACATCATAAAGTCTATTTTGGGTACAAATAGATTTGAGGCGACATGCCTTTGTTGCATAATTAACAGCATCTTCCAGCTTTCCTTTATCTAGTGCAACCTTGGCTGATTCTAGTAGTGTTCGGCCATCTGCAGAGAAGCATACTACATGCTGTAGAGCAGAAAAACAAAGGCATGCAAATCACTGACAAGCTAACACAAGGACAATTTTGGAGCTAGGCATCAAATTAGATGAGCTTTCAGGTTGTGTGGATTGATAGAGTTTTTCTCTACCTTACAAACTAACTTACCTTACAAATTGGTAGCAAGCTAATAATGTCATCTTTCTTAAACGGGTTTGTACTATCCATATCATAATCTCTTGGGAGCAACTCAATTCCTACCTAGAAAAAAGGAAAAGAACCAACGTCATGATAGGGGAGATGAAAAGGGGAAGTAAAGCACTGAAGCTAATGATAGAAATTACGTTATAGCAGAGACCCCGGAGAATTGAAAACTTCCTCAAATGCTGAAACTCATCCTTTAGCCTCCAACCAAACCTCCTCATAACAAATTTCCTTAACCACTTCAGTTTTAGGTTATAGTCATCACTCGTGTTCTCATCCTCATCATTATCATTCAATGTACATGAACCAAACAGGAAATTTAAAGACGAGGCTATTGCAGCTGGTGCATCTGATACATTATCAACAGAAGCAATGGCAGCTCTGACAACATGCTTGAAAGCTCTAGTAATCATCTCATGGATACACAGTGATCGTATATGAGGAAGTTTATTTGCTAATTCAACCTGCATTGTATAGCATGGCAAGAACAAGCATTTGATAAAGTTTAATGCAATTCACATCAGCAACAAGTCAATCTATATGATTAAATGAAGAATAAGTCAATAACGGGAATGACATTTTTAAATATATGAGACATAAATTTCAAAAGTTACAGCAGGGAAATCAGGAAAATCCCATGTACTAGTCAATATATAGAGATATATTTATACATTCCCCTTCCTTTACAATGTTTTCATAAATAATGCAACTTAAAGATCAATCCTACATTTCTTCTTTTTATTATATGAGTCTATGACAAGTATTTTTGTGTGATCCTACCCTTTTACCACACAAACTGAAAATCCTTTGGAAGTTCATGCTTTTGGTTTCATATGATAATGAAAACATATAACAAGTTTTGACAAATTTGATTGGGAAGAAAAATCTATTTATTGGCACCTATTTCATCTGAATTAGAATTGTGATGCCAAAATTTGAAGATGAGATCTTACAATTGCTGCTGACGTAAACAAAATGTCATATACTTTAGAACATAAACATATTGGTAACTTAAATGATCATTAAATCATTAGATAGGTCATAGAAAGGGCAATGGCGGTGTGTGGAAAGGTGTATGATAACCTTTGGAAGGGGGAAGGAGAAGAAGAGTAAATAAAATTATTCTCACCACACGACCCAAAGAGCGCATCTTCAATCCCCTCAAATGCATGAAATCAGTGAGTGTGCGCCCATCAACAGGAGAAAGTTCAAGTGATGCAAAATCTGTCACCTAGGGAAATATGAATCTGTTGACAGGTAGCTGAAAATAGTGTAATTATTATTAAATAACTAGTGCGAGTGAGCTGTTACCAGCTTTGGTAAGGCAACTTCTTCATAGTACTTGTGTGCCATCTTTACAAGCTCATCTACAGGCTGCAGCAGGAGGAAGGTGCACTAATCAGGGACAATGATGGTACTGTGGAAGCAACTATTGTTAGAAGCATGACAGGTACTGGGAAAAATAATTATCTTATGAAGGATAGGCAAGTGCAGTTTATAACCTTCTAATGGAAAAAAAAGTAGTACCCCATCAAATAGTATAATAGTAAAACCCCAAATACAACATTATTGCCGCATTACTCGTCATGCTGAACTGACAATCATGATGAGATGGCAAACATTTTTTTGTCCATGATAAATGTTGGGTTGGTGTAACGTACATTCCACAATGATATACAATCCAATCAATCTCACATTAATGTTAAATTAACAGCTCAAGGACAATTAACCCTCGGCTTGGGAATTTTATCAAAATATAAAGCCCCATAATCCTATGCTGTCCATCAGTAAAATCAATACATACCAATAAATATTCCAAAACTCCAAATGGCACATCCCTAGGTGCTGAGAAAGGGAATTAAACCTAACATCTTTAGGTCCCAAGGCGTCTAACTTAACCAACTAAATTAAGGCCTCATTGCCCCTAATTCATACTCAATCATTGAGGTTTATGACCACCATATTATTGACAATTATCTATGTGCTTTTAATATTCGTTTTTGAGATGAAGATATAAGAACGGCATTATTTTTCATTTGGCTAGATGAATTTAATATTACTGGTTCACATGTGTGACAGGCACAAAACTATTAAAAGTATGCACAGTATCAGAATCATATTATAGAGACCTTCAAATGAAGACCTGTTCCGCTTTCCTTCAGGCGTAAGAAGGCATCTTCTGGAAGTAGCTTCTGCAATTCAGCGCCAGTGTTAACACCACTAATATTCTCATCCCCAGGTACTGCTTCACCCAAATTTAGGCAGTGGGCTTGATAATCACTTTTTTCCTTGCAATCTGAGGCACATGTGCTACTTGGTTTCTTTTCCCTCTTTCTCAGCAACTTGAATTCCTTTCCTAAACCTTTGACAGCTGGCTCAGGATCGATTCCTGCTCCTTTAGAACTGTTGTCCGTTGAACTATCTGGCTTTTGCAGATGCTGCACCCAACACGAAGCTAGTTCCCATCTAATGGGAGTTTCATCGTCCATTGGCTTATCCTCCTCTAACTTAGTCAAGCTATCTTTAATTATGCTTATTATCTGACACCTAAAGTTTTCAGGATTGTCATTTTGATGCAAGGAAGCCAGGCGCTCCACATATGGTTCATCATTATGTCGGTGTAGCAGAATCCTTAAGCTGCAAGCACGCATATAAATGTCAACTATACTATAGTTGATTAATCTGGGAATAAACTATTACAGACTTGCAATGAGTTCAAAAGGATGGTATATTACTCTAGGAATATTACAGTATTTTACACTCGTGCATTCTGCAAGGAGTTTAGAAGGAAAAAAAACTTTGGAAGACCCAGAAACATTGGAAGAATGTAAGCTGTCACAAAATTTGATAGATTTCATTCCCAACCAGTATGGTTATTCCACGAATTTATCAAAATAGTGTAGCCACCTCTCACCTCTTCTGCATGGATATTTCATAACATGTTGAACTATATATAGCACTGCAAAATGAAAAATCAGTTGGCTGATGCCTCCCAGAGTCAAAGCCAGTCAACCATGACATACCCCATGACACAATGTAAGGTCATGTTATTTCTACATAAAATAAGGAAAAGTGCAGCTCTGCACCATTAAAATGTATCATATAAGTGCCGTAATACTAACTTCTCATGTAACTTTGATCTTTATACAAGTTGATTTTTATTAATAATTACGTACAAGAGGATTGCAATAAATAAGTCACCTGCTAACGTTGAGTGCATTAGCTCCTCCTTCTGGTTGATCATCAATTTTAATGTCTTGAATTTCATAGTTCTTCTTCACATCACCGACAACTCTTACTGCTGCAGTGTATGCAAAATACCGTACATTGACAATACCTAATGAGGAAGTATCCTGAAAAATATTAGCAGAGTCATTTCATGTCCCCCAAGTCAATGTAAAACCAATAGAAGTAAAACCCAATAGAATTTTAGCACATCAGAATTGCAATATGGAAGGACAACTTTTTTAAGTGTCTAATACAACTATAATTTTGCAAAAAGAAAAAACAATTTTCCGCCTTAGTCAGAGAAAACGACTCACATGAACAGTTACATTCTCATCTGCAGTTAACCCTTTGATCAAATTTATTTCGGAAAATCTTCTGGTTGATATTCCACATGCCTCACTGCCAAATTGTTTTTCATCAAGCCTTGAGTTAGCATCCACCGGGTTGTGCTTCACCACAATAGACAGGTCACCTGCACGACTTTCATGCAAGATGCAGCCCTGCCGACAACTCAATTTGTCTTTTCCATCAACGTTCATCTCCATCAAATGCCGAATTGTCTTCACAGCTTTGAAGATTGACACATCGACAAATAAACTATGAAGCAAGAATGCCTTACGGTCACGAACCACCCTTTGTTCCTCTGTTTTGCAAGGTAGGCCTGCCAATATTGCAAACTCCGTAGCCCAGGGTCGAAGATCATGCTCACCACCCCTTCCTTGCCCTCCTCCATCACCACCCCATTTCTCATCCTCAGTCGGCAAAGAGGGAAATTTTGATGGACATTCGGCATTCAAAGGAGGGACAAGCCAGCAATTTGCACGAAATCCATAAGGAAGATTACCGAACTGAAAACAGCACAGTACCACAACTTGTATTACCCATCATTTCCCAGAACCACAATCATGTGGGAAAAAAACTTCTGCTGAGTAAAATATTATCACCTTATTGTGTTCTACAAAATCCTTCATTAAGGTATCATATGCCTGCATCAGTAGATCCACCATATATGATAAGTCCAGCTTCCTTAAGGTTATGCCAACACAATTAAAATCATAATATTTTACTCATTAACATTTATGCAGAGCTGATATTTACACGATCATGGAGTAATTAATCCATATCTTAGCACAATGCACACCTTGTGACAACCAAACAAATGGAGTTGTTAGCACAAGGGACACTGCTATGGATTGAAGCAAAATTCAGTACACATGGCCTAAATTAGCCATGCCAAATCAGCATGAACTCAAGCATTTTTGGACAGCCCAATTGAGTTGTAATCAGTATGCCTCGGTAATCATACTCCTATGAGTTTTTAAAACATATGTGAGGAGGAAATCTAAAAGGATGAAACTGGTCATGCGTTAGATAATACAACAGAATGGATTGACTGGCCAAGTATATCAATCAGATTGTCTCCTTTCAGATAGATCAATCAAGTCAGTCATTTCTAGATAGATCACAGGCACAAGAAAAAATGTGAGCCCGCTGTTTGATATTACTAATTTAAAACATGTATCAAGAGATTCCCTACAACTATCCCGAGGCTCCTCTCATCACCCAGGGAGGAATTTATGCTGCTGGAATTGCTATGAAGAATAAGGGGAAGCGAATTTTGAAAAAGGTGTTTCATCTTTTATCAATATCTCAAAAATAAACATTAAAGATTCAACCATCCATTTAAATTCCCCGTGATATAAGGAGAATATAATATGTAATGTCAGAGTACCCACATTGGTGAAAGCTTGGCTGAACTGATGCAGAAGATCCACCAAGGAGTGGAATTGTAGTAGCGGCTTTCCCAAGGTGTAGAACCCTTTATCAGATGCAGCCACCTGTATTGACTTCCCATTGCAAATCTTAATCTGCAAGAAACTACTATAGTGACATATTCACGCCAAAAGATAAAAATAGTGATAAATATGAAGTTAAAAATATAACAGCAAAAATGGCATAAATTTCATTAGAGCCACCTTTTTGGGAAAATTTCATATAGTGACTTCTCAATGAGCTTTCAAATATAAAGTCAAGCTACCATGAGGTAAGACAAGTAGCTGCAACTATATAGCAAAGGAAAAAAAGAAGAAGAAGAAAGCATAAACAATTTATAGCAGCTATTAATTAGTATGAATTATGTGAAATTACCACCAAGAAGAAGAAGAAGAAGAAAGGGAAGGGAAGGGGAGTTCGGCAGAGGAATAGAGAGAAATGCCAGAGAGAGAGAAAGGAGAGGGGTCGAGAGTGCTGAGAGAGAGAGAGAGAAGAAGGGAAGACTGAGAAGCAGTGTAATTCCTTGTTCCCCAACAGTTACAGCAACGGGCTGCTTAAAACAGAGAAAGGCAACCGCCCGTGGGCCCATGCAGACATCACGTAGTATTTAGTAATATTATCCGATTACTTGTTCTTCAGGTCGAAGTCAGTGAATGAGCCTCTGAAGGTGTATCAAAGAGTTTGTAAGAGAAAATTAACTAAAAACAAGAACAATCGTCTGCTAAGAGAGAGAGAGAGAGAGAGATGCACCTGAAGTTCAAAATAGACACAGTCACGTTT
>JAOVVI020009320.1:0-13680 GCA_028571085.2 Nepenthes alata
TATTTGCAGACATGGTGGAACAGTTTTGGAGGTAATCATGGATGATTTCTTTGTTTTCAAAATTTTTTTAATAAATGTTTAACCAATTTGAAAAAGGTGCTAAGAAGATGTGAGGAGGTTAATCCAGTCCTGAACTAGGAGAAATGTCATTTCATGGTACAAGAAGGAATTGGGCTGGGACATGGAATTTCAGCAAGAGGAATTGAAGTAAACAAAGCCAAAGTTGAGGTCATTGAAAGGATGCTTCCACCACAGTCAGTACATGCAGGTTTTTATCAAGGACTTCTCAAAAATCAGTAAGCCATTGTGTAATTTGCTAGTTAAAGAAACTCCTATTGATTTTAATTGTGAATGTTTGGAGGCCTTCAACACCTTAAAGAAGAAATTAGTCTCAGCCCCCATCATTGTGGCACCGGACTGGACCCTACCTTTTGAATTAATGTGCGATGCTACTGATTTTGCCGTGGGAACTGTTACGGGACAGCGGAGAGACAAGAGGCTACAAGTGATAAACTACACGTGAGTCAAACTTTAAACAGTGCTCAACTGAACTACTCCATGACAGGAAAAAAACTTTTAGCAATTGTGTTTGCATTTGATTGGAGCAAAAGTGATTGTGTACACGGATCATTCAGCATTGAAGCATCTATTTGAGAAGAAAGATGCCAAATCAAGACTTATTAGATAGATTCCTCATCTACAAGAATTTGATTTGGAGATCCGAGACAAAAAGAGCTCTGAAAATACTGTGGCCGATCACCTTTCCAGGCTTGAGAACATTGAAGCATCAACGAGATGGAGCCCATAGCCAAATCATTCCCCAATGAACAGCTCTTTACACTCTTCCAACAAAGAACCATAGTATGCTAACATTGTAAATTATTTAGCAAGTAACATCATTCATCTTGATTTTTCTCCACAGCAAAAGAAGCAGTTTTTGTCTGATATGAAGAACTATTTTTGGGCAGAGCCATTCATGTACAAGTGGTGTGCGGATCAAATCATAGAAGTGTACCAGAAGAAGAGATGGTGGATATTCTTTGGCACTGTCATTCATCCGGTTATGGTGGTCACTTCGCTGTTACAAAGACTGCAGCAAATGTTCAGCCATCAGGTTTTTATTGGCCAACCTTATTCAAAGATGAATATGCCTTTGTTTCAGCATGTGATCGATGCCAACCAAGTGGTTATATCTCTTGAAGAAATGAATTGCAACTCAAATCAATCTTGAAGATTGAGTAATTTGATGTTTAGGGCATTGATTCTATGGGACTAATCCCATCAACCTATGGAAACCAATACATCCTAGTGGCTGTGGACTATGTTTCAAAATGGGTAGAAGCCGTGGCTTTGCCCAACAGTGATGCCAAAGTAGTGGTAAAATTTGTCAAGCAACACATCTTTACAAGGTTTGGTACACCACGAGCAATTATAAGTGATGGAGGTAAGCACTTTCTTAATCATCAATTTGCTTCCCTCTTGAAGAAATATGGAGTCTCACATCGTGTTGCTATACCATACCATCCTCAGACAAGCAGTTAAGTTGAAATATCTAATCAAGCACTAAAGTGAATCTTAAAGAAAATGGTTTGCAATTTTAGGAAGGATTGGTCCTTAAAACTTGATGGTGCACTCTAAGCATACCGGACTGCTTTCATACCCCTATTGGCACATCCCCGTACAGGCCTGTGTTTGGAAAAGCATGTCATTTTCCAGTGGAGTTGGAGCACAAGGCTTATTGGGCAATTAAGTTGCTGAAATTTGACAAAGATGCCATGGGAAGAAAGAGACTGCTCCAACAAAATGAATTGGAAGAATAGAGAAGTCAAGCCTATGAGAATGCATGGACTTACACGGAAATAACAAAGAAATGGCATGATAAACACATCCTTTATTGGAAATTCAAGCCACAAGATCATGTCCTTCTCTACAATTCGAGACTTAAACTATTCCTGGAACGTTGACGTCAAGATGGTCCGGTCCTTTTGTGGTGGTACACACCTACCCTCATGGTGCGGTGCAAATGCTGAAAGGCAATCAAGAAAGCTTCAAAGTTAATGGACAGCGACTCAAGCATTACATACATGGTACCCTTGACTGGCAGGAGGAGTCCATGCAAAATTGAAAGACATCAAACTTGATTGAAAGTCTCGCAATAGACTATGAATATAGCACTTTAGGGAAGCAATCCTATTTCTTTAAGGTTATTTGATTTTCGTAGTTTTCAGTTTTAACTCATACTAAAAATTGCTTGTGTTTTTTTCCCAGGTCTATAGTCAACTATGACAAGATATAGAATGCCCCATCCATTCACACGTGCACATCCAGGGAGTCCTCTTCACCTTTTATTTTTCATTTATTTACACATTAAGGACAATGTCGCATTCAAGTTTGGGGGCATTGGAAATAAATTTTAAAACTGATTTTGACTTTGGACTTTGAATTTCTATAATAATAATATTAATTAATTAATTTTAAAGAGAGAGATAGAGAGATAGAGAAACTTGTGCATGGAAATTTAGTTGGATTGCCAAATATTAAGGATGAGATTATGGTTGAAATCGAATATGACTGTCCAGAACAGAAGGAATATTATCTTTGTCTTGATTTGACTCTTGTGATTGCCAATTGATCACATGATTTTTTCCAACACTTTGAGCACATAGTCGTGATTAACTTTTTGTGTTGATAACTTAGAGAAGATTCATGTGATCTATTCATTTTGCAAAATATCAACTCTAGAAGTTACTTGATTATCTCTCAAGGCAAAATCCTAAATAGTGAAATGACAGGGTAATAATTTAGGCAATCTTTGGAATGGTTGTGCCTTTCTGGCATAACTTGTGCAAAATGATCCTTTGTTTACCCCTTTGAGATGCACTAGCCTTTTTCTTTTGGTCAAACCACATCATCTTATCCATTGTTTTTAGCCTAAAACAGTCATCTAACCTTTCAAGAGACAATGAAGGATGAATTATGAATTTGGTATTCTTCTTCTTTTGTGTAAAATTACTTCATATTATGATTAAAAAGAAAAAAATCTGATCCAGGACATCAGGGTTATGCCAAGAAGTTGCCTAACTTCACCTTAGGATGAGAGGAAAATGTTCTTCCTTGACATTAAGAACTTTGTGCACTAAATCATGTGAATCTCTAAGGTTCTCTTGCTTTTGTGATTCATATCCCTCATTTGGTCAACCAATTTCCCAAGCCTGACATTAAAAACTTAAAAAGACCTTTGATCTTAAATATTGCATTTGTCTACATTAGTGGAGAGTTGATATGAAAAGCAAGCCTATGAAGTTCACGTCGAAGTATCACGTAATTAAATTGCATAAATTAATCCAGGTTTCAACCTTCAAAGTTGTGAATGGCTATTCACACATATTGGAAGAATCTAATATGATATAAGGCAACCTATAGAAGTATAGTTGTACATTACAACAACCGAGTTTTTCTTTTAAGCTCTATACTCTATGCAATCTCTGAAAGAAATTTGGCAACATCCATCCTACATAGCCATGTCATTTCTTTCGTAGCTTTAAATCTCATCTCTGTCATTTTGCTAGGGACTACCAAAATTTAAGTTTCGGGGTATTTGACGGGATTAAATTTGATATATTATTCCAAGCTTAGTTTATGCTAAAATCCTTGATTGTAAATAAATATAGATTAGCTAGTATATTTTATCTTGCTAGTAAATAAATTGTTAACAAAACAGGGGTAGAATGATCATAGGAGCTGAAATTTCAGTTGGGCTAAGGAAATCCACATAAAAAAAAAAGAAAAAAAAAACTGAAGGTGTCAAAACGGCTAAGTTGAGAGAAGCCCACAGCAGAATTTCAGCACTTAACAACTTGGGGGACCCGGTGCTTAGAGGAGAATATTCTTCTTCTCAGATTTTGACACTTGGTAGATGATTAAGGAAAGGAAAAACACTTTAAAAAGAGGAGAAATAGAGGCAGAAAAGTGGAGCAGGAATCGGTAGTTTTGAGGAGTAATAACAAAAGTTTCAGAGAAGGGACGTTCAGGCAGTGAAGAACAGAAGAATTTTTAGGGGCAAACATTCCTCCTTTCTTCTTCTTATCT
The DNA here is from genome assembly GCA_028571085.2 of Nepenthes alata. Taxonomy (NCBI): domain Eukaryota; kingdom Viridiplantae; phylum Streptophyta; class Magnoliopsida; order Caryophyllales; family Nepenthaceae; genus Nepenthes; species Nepenthes alata. The sequence continues at coordinate 4,090 of JAOVVI020009320.1, forward strand.
TCTTTAATTTTTTTCTAGAAGATAAACTTAACGATTTTCATGTTAGTTGTTCATTCTATCATGAACTATATTTTCTTGCTAGGGGTTTTTGATGTAGCCGAAGTATGACTATGTTTCCTTGAATTTACTTCATGTAATAATTTTTTCATATTATCATTTTTGTAGCCTAAGTATGACTATGTTTCCTTGAATTTACTTCATGTAATGATTTTTTCATATTATTATTATTTCTCTTTTTACTTAATACTTTTGAATAATTGATCACCACTTGAATGAATTGACAATGTATGTTGAGACCAAGAAAAAATTCATACTTTTTTTGAAAAAAAATCTTGAGAGAAGTAATATGGATTTCACTGTAGATAGACACATACTACTGGGATTCATGCAATTTTGAATGAGACATATTGATTCTAATGTTTGATTATTTAATTTATTCACATAAAGATATAGTGAATAGATTAGTAATTAAAATTTTGATGTAACCCAAGATAGAATATTAATCAGTGAAGTTGTCTTAATTGTCATAATTAAAGAATTTTGAGTATGAGTAAATCGAAATGTTCCACAGGAATACTTTGTGATTTCAAGAACACCCTAATAGCTTCTCATTATTCTTTGCATCGGTTATTTTAGAATTCATAGTCTAGCTATTAGTCATTTTTCTTCTCTATCATTTAGATAAAATTGGGATAAAAATAAGTTTGATATTTAGACCAATATTTAATCTCCTGGGAGATGATACTCAATCATTATTATACTACTTGCTACAATATTGTGCACCAGTGATTACCAACAACAAAATGCAAGTTTACCCTCGTTTTCTGGCTCCTTAAACAGTACACATTACCAAAGTATACTAACCCCCCAACACACAAAGCGTTTCTTAGCTAGATCAATGCAAATGAGTTTTTTATGCATTTTGGTGTTTCTAATGCACTATTAGATCAATTCCTTTCCAGAAGTTGCAATGGGCTTAGGATGCATGATAAGTTCCTCAAACACAACATTAGTAAAAGCCATCTTAATATAATCAACTGGCAGCGGGTTATGCAACATAAGAAAGATTCCGATGGAACTACCTGCATTGCTTTTTTTTTTTCCACAGAAATAATTCTAATTTTTTTGATAATCTCACATTCAACTTACAAGGAACTGATTTCGTGACAATCTCTGACTCAAAGGACGACCCATTACTGAATTCAATGTATGAATGTCCTGCAAGACATGCGTGTGTAAACTTAGAGACTTCCAAACCAATAATTTGAATAATAAAGATCATCATAACATATTGTTACTCGTGTACGTTAATGGTAACCTCTTCATTAAAGATCACCGTACAATCAACTTCCATAAGAAGGTACATAGGAGAAACAATTGGATTAATTAGCTGATAGATATCACAGGAAAGCTTGCCATTTTTTGAAGAATATCGTATTTGTGGGCCTGTATATACTGCCTTATGCACAACGGCTCTCTTCTTAACTTCTTCTTCCCTCGCTAATACCCTCTCTAAGTTCCTCAAGTTCATGATTTCTGCAACATACAAAGCCAGATATTTAACTCAAGACTAAAATGGCAAGGAAAGAAAAACAAATTCAAATTTTAATAAAAAAAAAACAAGATCATTTTGTCTCAAAAGATAAAAATGGGATGCACTAAACCTGTCTGAGCAGCTTCCAAAAGCATCTCTTCTTGTGTCATTCTCTTCTCCTCACCTTCCTTTTTCCTTTTTATAGGCTAACAAATAAAGTGAATTTACCCAGATTAGGGAATATCTACTTAAGCACAGCAATGAATTACCATACTACACATATAACAGCCCAATTATTTAACAATAAAGATCTAGTAATAATAATGCTAATCACATAGTTGACACATCGTAGTTGTTCAAGAGTTAAAAGTTTCTTTGAGTCTAGTAATATAACTTGCGTACACAAACTAGGAAATAATTTCAGAAGCAGTATTATTCATCATCAACCAATTATCAAATCAAGTTGCTGCACACAATCAGTTATGGAACTGTAATATTATGATTAACATCACAGCTAATATACCAATCAAACCCCAAGTGAACCAATACACAAGCTGCTGTCACTGTGATCTTAGTCACAGCAACACCAGACAGCAGTGCAGCATCTGTTATCTTCAGTTCAGTTCAGTTTACAGTTATGTTGAATCGAAGCCTCTCTACTTGAATATTTAATACAGTACAGGAAACAAGGGAGATGCACAACCAACATCTGATTGGTTGACACATGAAGCTACTGACCCAGATTTATACTAGCACAGTTTGTGCTTCCCATGTATGAGTTCAGAACAAATGTGAATTCCGTTTAGTACTCAATTTGTGTTATTTTGGTATGACTAAGATTAGTCTTGTCATTTATTTATCAAATGGCTGTTATTAGATTACAACCAGAATATAAGGAGGATGACTCACTTGTAATTCAAGTTCCTGAATTACAATAAAACACAAAGCTCACACTGAGCTCTCAATTTTGTGATGATGTTTTGTGCAGCATTTCAATTTATATTTTATCATCAACACTTGTTCATCCAATGATAGGAACTTCAACAACATCAATTCCAGCTTTGGATATCAAATATCAGAAACTCAACATCAAATTAAAAAAGTCTCTCCCTCTTTCACTCTTCCACATTTCAGGTTTGGGAAGAATCCCAAATTATAACAGTTTACATTTAAAGGAGAAGACATAGTGTGCTTGTTGAATTAGGGAGTAAATGACAGAATTACAGAGACAGATAAGCGCCCGACTTAAACACAATATATTACTGTTGAAAATGCAAAAGAATAGCATTCTTTTTTTCATTGAATAACATCTCTAATCCAGAACAGCAATGCACATATGTTGAATACAATACCAAGACTCCCAGAGCATAGTATATTTCAACATAAATCAAAATAAAGCAAACCAAAGTAAGCCTTTACTACCAAGTGGAATTCACTACCATCAATTTTTCAATTCCATTCAATTTATTGTAACTGCTTCCTTTACTAGCTCCAAATAAGCAAGATCATGCTTGTTGTTTCCTTCAAACCATTTTGGGGATTGCTTCTACCTCCTTGATTTTGAATAAACATCCATCCTCTCAAATCTTCTTACAAACACACTACATGGTTTTTGCCTCATATGGTCAAACCACCTTGAAAAACTGAGATTTTGGCCCACTTATGTCACATGCCCAGCTAAATAATTAAAAGCTTGTAGAAGTACAAATATCACACAATCTTGTTGACAAAAATAAAATAAAAAAATAAGGACCAGCTAATCTAGAAGAAAAACCTTCCGAACTATGAGTTGTCAATTGAAGAGTCACTATAAGAGTAAGAGTCAAATTATAGACAGGTAGTTCAAACATAAGATACCATAGCCAAGTAACCCCTAACTTACGACTATATGAAGAACTCAAATCAGCACACCGGCAACATAAACCAGAACATCTAGCTTCTCTAGTTAACTATCCATAAACGACCATATTCAAGGCTACTGGACTCTGACATTCTCGCCAACATTAGAAATTTATATGTTAACAAGATAGAAATGTGTGTTTAGGTGGTATGGTTGATAGAGTTTCATATGTATGATAACCAAATCATAAGGGTAGGGGGAAATTCTCTCAAGCAGATGAAACTCTTCTCACAAAGATAGCTCTCCCTTTAAATAATTGTTCCATCATTATGAGAGGTTGAAAGGTGGTTTTTCATAGAGAAACTTCGATTAAAGTTGTTCAGCAAAGTGCGAAGTGGGGGAAGATTATCTTTAGCCAAGCAACAATCGAGCAAACATCATGCAAAAGCTCTCAGCCAATATCTTGCTCAAGAAACAATCAAGCATGCATCAAGCAAATGCTCTCGGCTAATATCTTAGTCAAGCTACAATAAAGCACAATTCAAGCACCAGTCCTGTCAGTGCTCTCTGCCACTGCAATGCCCAAGCAACCATCAAGTATATATCAAGGATGACTATAATAACACTCAATATCTATAAGGGGTGAGTTCAAATACAACACTTTGTCATGGAGTTTTCCAACACCAAAAGGCCTAACACACCTCTTTCTAATTTTGTCCTGCAATGGTTCAGCTCCATCTTTCTCCTGTAATACTATTACAAGTCATACAAATGAATCATATCCCTTGTTGTATGGACACACGTTGGCAGATTACTCTATGCATCATGTCCATACCTAAATGCCAGTTCTTGAATATGTATATAGTATTGTTTTCAATTACACAGTATTTTCCACTCACAAATCCCGAAAGCATTTCTCTAATTCATTCAGCCCCATTTTAGTTCGGTGAGTAATATCCCCATCAATTATCCCTTAAGGGACACACATCTACTTCAACATCTTATTCACTACCATCATGCTGGTACCTAACTGCCAATTCTTGAATATGTATACTAGGCTATCTACCTTATAGTATTTGTCTTTAATTAAATGCAGTATTTTCCGCTCACAAATCTCTGAAGCCTTTCTCCATTTCATCAATATTCCCATCAACTGTTCCATCCTTCTGGACCATTCAACGAAGATAATTTGAAATGGTCACTTATTTTTCTGTACAAACTCTCAGATACCCACCAACCTAATTGAACTAAACTTGTCTCATACAGTAATACCATACTGTCAATGAAAAGATGCACATAACTCAGTATACCCAAGGGGAGGAAACTGTCCAATTACAAAATTACCAAGGTTATTCCTGAGCGGGCTTCATTAAGCCCAAACCATCTTCCAAGTACATTCATGTTCAATGCACGTACATGTGCATCAAAAGAAGGGTACATGCTGCATGGTCTACAGCGGCCAGTAAAGACAGTCATAACAGAAAATGAGTGGAAATTAACAAATAAGGACAAAATGAAAAGTGGCTACATCCTCATCATCACCAATGTGCTAAATAAAGAAAGCTACATCCAAAGCAACCTTTCTCCTTTTCTAGGAAATATGTGAGATGTTGCTCAAGCAGAGAGGAATCAGTAAGCACCCCCATGCAAAGCAAAAAGCAATTTATCAATTTACTATCTTTTAGTGACCTGTGATTAAATTCTCTCTGTTATCAGCTATTGCGTATCTGGAAATGAAACATGTATTATAGCTTATGCTGCTGCTACGCTTTTATTCGTTGAACTTGGACACCCAGTGATAAGTTGTGACAATAAATCACTGAATACTTGGGACTAGCCCAAGGTCCTGTGGCAAAACAATTTACAAACCTGAAGCTCCAAGCTCAAGAACTCACAAAGATGAGTGAAGAATCGCGAGACCCCAAAAGCTCTCAAGATCAAAGAATTAGGTACAGTATAAAACCAGAACTATTACAATTTGTTTGAGGCAATTAAGGAGTCATTTTAATCCTTGAATTTTAAAGAAAAAATTTTTAATTCAAAGCTGTAATCATCATTTTACAGAAAAGGTTTCTAATATTCTACAAGTGTTTTAATTCAGTTGCTTGTAAGTGCGTCTTACATTCTTCAGAACTAATTAACAAGTGATGAAGCTTCTCAAGAGGACAAATAATGACCTTCATTGTCGCCTGTAAGGCAGCACGGATTGCATCTCTTTCAGCTTGCCTAACAATGACTGAAGTTCTTGTTGATTTCCTCACTATTCGCTCTTCTTCTATATCATCTGGGGCATCAAGATTCTCAGGAGTGCTAGATTGTTCACACTGTTTTTCATCCTGAGAAGTCTTCTCTATCTTCAAAAGGTTCTTCTTTTTCTTTGTCAAAGTCTTTCCTGGAAATATAAGCCGCTTCTTCAGGCGTGCCCTGCACCAGATCCAATCTTCTGATTAGAAGCCCAACGGAGGTACATGAAATATTCAGTGTATAAACCTGTCATCTACATCATCTTCTGCTTCGTCATCAGGCTCGGGCTCCTGCAAGTAACAACCAGCATGAATGCAAGGAAAAAAGAACAGAATAACTTCAAATCTACATTTTCAACAAGCAAAAAATCCCAGCACATCTATACTGACATCATCATTAAAGTCACTATCAAACTCATCGGCAACTTCGCCTTCCTCTTCATATTCTTCGTCAATCTCTTCCTGGAAAATACAGTGTCAAAAAAAATGCTTCACATGTTAATAATAGTACTTAATAAAAACAGTAATCCTCTGTTTGTTTTGAGTTAAATGGAAGGAAATGGAGGAATGTAAACAAAATTAGATTTATGTTTCCTATTTGAGGCCTAAAAACATTACCCTCCAGTTTGGAAAGTAATAGAGGTAAATAAAAAGGAAGGAAAACTTATAAAATAAAATTAACTTTTCATTCCTAATTACTTAAATCCAACCCAGCCTGTCAAATTGCACACTCACGTTCCATCCCTGTTATCTCAACCCTACTCCTCTCATCACGTTCAGCACATTCTTCTCTCGATTTCTGTTGATTCTTATTTGATTTTTAATCATTTCAGTTGATTTTTCAAATACCATTTGGTTCTCTTCAAGCAAACATAGCATCTGATCGTGGATTTTTATTTTCACATAACAGAATCAACCTCAAATGAGAAGATTACAGGATCATATCAGTAGCTAATTTTGGTCACACATTTTCTTGATTTTAATGAGGCCAATCTGGTTCTGATCTCTTCAGACTTTGGTCTCATGTTTGATCTTAGTTTATCAATGTTGATTTGTTCACATATTTGATTTGTATTTTGTTCTTTTGGGGAAAAAAAAAGGAGGGCAAGAAGGAGAAATTTTGTGGGCATAAGACCACTGGAATTGATTTCTATAGTATTTATAAGTACGAGAAATATTATTACTGAAAGACATTGTCTTCCACACAATTTGTTGCAATTACTACATGAAAAAGTAATGGTTCTGCTTTCATTGTAGTTCTGGAAAGATGAAAAAAGAACATCAGCTTGTCTCCTGCTGCGGCTGTCTAACACTTTTTTTACCCATCTTTCATTTCCCCATTTGTTTACCCCTTTTCTATTTGCTGTAGTGAACTAGTGTCCATGAGAAATTAGCTGTCATTTCTCACATTTTGCATGTGTGGTGATGTCTAGAAGTGTGTCCACTTGGGTAAGATGGCCCTGCCCATGCATAGGTTTGGACATTCATAGGGTACGTTTCAACTACCTCCAGTTGAAGGTACTTCCCATGTTCTGTCAGAATCTCCTTCCATGACATCCCCTCCGCCCAAAAGCATAAAAAGAAAATGATGGTTGCTAGATATATTAACGATGTAAAAAAAGAATTTTGAATTATTTTAATGTACTCAAGGAATCAAATGCCAGAGCGTAGAAGAGGAATGAAATTGATCGACACACCCATCCACATGTTTACTCAAATGAAGAAGCTTATGCAGGGCTGCATAATATTGGAATTGACCTGCATAATGTTCTCTATAGAGCCAATGATTTTCTTATTGTAAATGCTACAAGAGTAAGGAATTTCTTTGGTTGCACACTAGTGGAATGTCACGGTCCTATTTTAATGCAGCGGAAATTGACCATATGGTGCTAAGACTTCTCCAAGTCATGGCCAACCTATCTCAAGTGGAGGATCTACTAGTCCCATCTCAAATACAATGTTAGCAAGTCAAACCCCTTGTAACAAGTCCCACTTGATCACAATGACTTTGGGGCTTCCACAACTTTAAGTCAAGTGGCTAGTAGCATATCAATTCCTTCTAGCATCTAACTCACCATCAAGCCAACACTCGCCCCACATATAGGCTTTCTAGCCTCACTCAGCTCTTGCTCACATAGGGTCATTATAAAGCACCTTATTGCGTGGAGCTCTCATGCTCCAATCTATCACCGGAAACTAATTAGTCCACCAAGATATGTAACAAGTGAAGGCAACATGCATCATAATGCGCTCAAGTCACCCAATAGTACTTGTATGCATCAACCCTTGAATCAAGATGCATCATACTTGGAAACCATGACAATAATTTTATAGCATGGTGTCACACATAGGCTTGAGACTCCTAGCTCATCTCTTACCCTGAGAGGTTATCCCCACAAGTGTCACATATGAAAACCCATCCTGCATGCAACCAAGGGTCTCAACCTTCCACCTAATCCTTATATGCACTACTGAAACCTTCTGCCCTTGCTGGATAATGTCAACTTGACACCCGGCCTCATGAAGACTATTGGTCATCCTCATGAAGACTTTTGGTCATCCACTTGACACCTAATCCTTATATGTACTACTGAAACCTTCTGCCCTCGCTGGATAGTGTCCACTTGACACCTGGCCTCATGAAGACTTTTGGTCATCCTGATAACATTCTAAGAGCCTGAAGTAAGCTCACTTAAGTGATGTGCGGCGCCTTGTCACACACTGCAACACCCTCAAGGGTAGTAGAGAGTTTGAACACTATGTTCCTCCTATAGAAGATAATAGACATTTATGAGATTTGTCAAATAATAGGTCGGACTACCCCAACTTTCACATTGGGATATCTAACTTTTTTGCAACCCAAAATCAATTTAAATTCATCTAATGCATAGAAAAATATAAGGATGCAGGAATTAGAAATTTATTCCAGGCAAGTCTGATTTTGAAACGGAGTACAAGGACTACTTGCTGCATATAATGTAAGGATCCGAAAATTAATATGTCAATCTTTTTTTTTTTCCATCTAATTTGATAGTAATGTTTGAATCTCTGTTGTTTGTGAACTTCTTGATAGTTTTGTGAATGATTGTATATTGTTTGTACTGTTAAAAATCTGAAAGTTAAGAATCATCTGTTTGTACTGTTGGATATCTGAAAGTTAAGAATCATCTCATTTGGTTGGTGGCAGTTCATGAGCCTGCGAAAATTGTGAAGGCTTGGGGGTGTTATATCTAATATTAAAGATCTGGATCATTTGGTCAGAGAACCTGTCAAGAGGTATCTGCCATCAGGAGACCGTGTCTGGTTAATCAGAGCTGACTGCGATTCACTGTGTTTCTTCATCCAACCGAATGCATGAATGTCTGTATTCTCTCTGGGCTGAATTTGGATCAAATATTTGCAAAAATAATATTGTATTGGATTATTTTGGACAGCAACTGGTAGAAATTATCCATTGTTCATCAGAGGATGACTATTTTGAGATGCACACTCGTCCCACAGTACAACAGAGAATACACACCTAATTTGGAAAGCATTTGGGTACTTTATCTTATAAAGACAAACACTCCCATAATAATTTCACTTTTCTTTATTTTTCTCTCATATATCCAATCAAGAAAAATAGGATTCCCTGACTTTTTCAAAAAGACTTCTAAACAATAGAAGAAAATTTCTAGTTCACTTAGTCTAGTCTCCCTCCATTTACTTACTTACCTTCCACTCCAATTAGCTTGTAAAAAATTTTGCAAGTAAGATATTGGTGCCCAGTGTAAGGCAGTAAGAAAACAAATAGTAACTTTGTACAAGGAAGATCATCCATATCTCTGCAAAGACTTACCTCTTTAAGGACATCCTGATTCCAGAAAAGCTCATCCTCTTCAACCTCATCATCAAGCAATTTGTTCATACTAACAAGAAAATTATATACTATTACCCATCTGGCATTCAAACGGAGACTTCGGACCCAAAAAGAA
>JAOVVI020009321.1:0-13679 GCA_028571085.2 Nepenthes alata
GGGAAAGAGTATTGGTCTGCTGTGAAGTGGATTTTGAGATATCTCCGAGGGATTTCAAGGATGTGTCTGCGTTTTGGAGAAGAAAAGCTCTAGTTGATTAGCTACACAAACGCGGATATGACCGGAGACATTGACTGTCGAAAATCCACTTCGAGGTACTTGGTCAAGTTTGTCGGAGGGGCAGTCTCCTGACAATTTAAATTGCAGAAGTGCGTTGCTCTTTTCACTATGGAGGCGGAGTTCATTACTATCACTGAAGCCAAAAGGAGACGTTATAGATGAAAATGTTCATCCAAGAGTTGGGCTTGTGGCAGGAGAAGTATATGGTGCTCTGTGACAGCCAACGCGCCATATATCTATACAAGAACTCATCATTCCATTCAAGATTAAATCACATTGATGTTCGATATCATTGGGTGAGAGATGTTATTGATGAAGGAAGGCCGTCAATAGAGAAGGTCCGGACAGATGACAATGGGTTAGATATGATGACCAAAGTATTGCTCAAGGGAAAGCTTGAAGCTTACCGTGACATCGCTGGCCTGACTGATTTAGTTTCCACACAGTCATGAGGGGAAGTTTGTTGGGGGCACTCCCATGTGAAAAAATGCAAGAATGAAATTCCGGAGAGAATATAAGTTGTATGACCCATCAACGTTATGCTAACCGGTTGAGAAAAGAATCTGGTCAACATGCTATTGACCGACTAAGATTTCGCAAAATAATTAAAGTCGAGGACTTTGCAAGGATGCGGTTCGCGGACTTGTGCGCTGAGCGTCCGAGAACTCTGAGTAGTTGAAGGATCGAGGACTCTAATGAATACATGGTGCAGATTTGGCACTTGCACAGGAATAACTTTAGGTGGACGGCTAGCCGGTCAATGAAAAGTTGACCGGCTGAGAAGAAACCAGTCAACGGGACGTTAATCGACTGTGAGGAGAAATCAGTCAATGGAGGCTTGACCATCCACAAGTGGAGTAGTATGGCCCATGGGTGCCAGCTCAGAAGATTGACTGGGCACGCGTGATCTCTAGAGACTATGCGTACTCTCTGCAGAGTGGGCACCATCTCTGCAGAGCACGATGATTTGCAGAGTCGTTGCAGAGTCATTGCAGAGATGTACGCGTAACCTCCATGCTGGCTAGGCGATTGTTCAAACAGTCTGTGTATATATATTGAGCTTTGTGATATGAAGAGTTCTTTTTTTAGAGTATGTGTAAGTTTCTAAGTGTGAGAGCATGAAGAGAGAACACTGTAAGTGAATTGTGCCATTGCTCTCTATTCTCTTCTCCTAGGTTTGTGTAACCAGAGGGTTTCTGTAACCGCGAATCTCACATACTGCAATTTATTTATGGACTAAGTGTCTCGTGGTATTTTTCTTACTTCAGAAGGGTTTTCCACGTAAAATCTTGGTGTACTCCTCTTTTGCCTTATTCCTTCTTCATCGCTGTTCTATTTTTTGCTTGTTGCTAGTTTGCCGGTCGGACATCGTTTTTTCCCAAAGCGAGTGGGTTTGGAATTTGATTGTCTTTGTTCTTACTCTTAACAGGTCATCTAGATTGCTTACTGTGTTGCATAGAAGCGATGTAAAATAAGCATAGACATAGAAGTCTAGATCATTGGATCAAGAATTTAGAATAAGATTGTTTTTAATTGATATGCATGGAAATGGTTATACTTTTTGATGGGGAAGATGCACTACAATATTGAATTCTTCTGCTTTTACTAGTAGTCCGAGACAAAGCATAATAGGAACCAAGAATAAGAAAGTTTCAACTTTTATTAAAGCTAACTACTCTTAAATTCCTAATGTGAGTAAGGTGTCTGCTATGTTTATCTTTTCTGACAGAAAAACCAGCTCTCCGTCCCTTTCGTAACTCTTGTATTCTTTGATCCAGTTAATATAAGATATGAGTGATACATTTTTCTTCTTATCCTTCCTAGAGGGCTTTGTTGCTTAAGATTTCTGCCCTCAATGGAGGGAGTTGGATTTTGAAAAAGTGGCAGAAGTGCCCATTGCCAACATATTTATGTGGTTCAGATTCAATGTTTCTTGTTCTGGGAACTTATTCATTTTAGATCACTCTCCTTTTCTTGCTCTTGCTTCACCTTTTCTTTTTTTCTTTTTTTCCTTTGGAGGGGGTGTGTGTTGAAGCAAGAGCAAGAAACCACTCCTTTTATGAAGTTACTTTTGAATGTCTTAAACACAGATTCAGAATCTCATGATAGATCTATGGGTGCTTTGTAGCTATCAGCAATCAAGAAACTCGACAAAGGTGTTTGCAGTCGGCTCAAAGATCATGAATTTATAGAACTTGTAAATAGTATTGATAAAATTCGCCATGCTAACACAGTGGATCTGGTGGGTTACTGTGCGGAGCATGGTCAGCGGCTTCTAATCTATGAGTACTGCAGTTACGGCTCATTACAGGATTCACTGCATTCAGATGATGAGTTTAGAAAGAAGCTTTCATGGAACACCCGCATGCAAATGGCACTTGGAGCTGCAAGAGCCTTAGAGTGAGTCAGGCTACTACTGAGATCAGAAATTTTTCATAAATAATTTGGCATGTTATATTTCTGTGGATTACATGTTAGATTTGTTTGTAGCTTTTAGGACATTTGATGAAATTTCAAATTCTATACGTACTGGAATTTGGTCAGGGTTATACTTTGTCTGGAATGAAGTCTTACATGACCATATGTTGTTTTATGGCGTGAACTATTGTTTTGCTATATTGTTAAAGGCGCGGCTAGGCTCGTGGCTTAAAAGTTTGGAGTCTCAACATATATAGGTGAGGCTCCTTCCAAGAGGCATTTGCCTAGGCTTTAAGACACGCGCCTTTTTAAGACTCAAGATGCGGGTTTGGTGCCTCACTTTTTTCAAAAAAGTATTATGTTGTTTCTTTTTTAAGTTGGCCTTTGTATTTAGTTGTTTCTTTTAATACTAACTTGTATTTATGAAATTAGGCTTCATTAAAGGTAATAAGTAGCTAATTAGAAGAAATGATAGAGATAATATTGAGGCTAATAAAATTGTATTTAAGGATATTTTTTGACAAAGGAATCTATAGATAAAATTATTTGAGTGAAAATAAGGCTATATATCACACTTTATTGAGAAATAGTATGAACTTTAAACGATATGTGCCTCTAGGTCAACTCCATTGGAGTTATTAAAAGACAAAAATTTTAACTTGAATAGAAATATAAAGATGAAGTCACATTCAAACCTATAAACTAATAAAGGAGACGCAAATGAACTTTTATTTGATGTTGATGAAGGTGATAAATATTACTCTTTGTAATGAGTATTTTGAGAATAATATTTCAAGTTTATTAATGAATATTATTGTTCTTATGTGTTTATGGTAAATTTTATTTATTAATTGTCATTTTTTATATTATTAGTTAAATTATAAATTTATAATTATTATTCTATTCCATTATTAGTTCTAACAGTTGGAATTTATGATAAGAACATCCTATATATATTTTCATAAATGGGCACCTCATTTCAATTAGGCTTGTGCTTGCACCTTATGCCTTTTAAACAGGCTTCAAGGACCCTTTGTGCCTTGATGCACCTTTAACAACACTTTTGGTTAATTGAATATAATTGTCAATAGATAGAACATCATCCAATATAAAAACACTAGAATATTCCTTACTGTCTATTCCAGTTCCACTGCTTAATTTTCTATTTTCAGTTTTGGAAGTGTTGTTGTTATCTGACATTGGTGTACATAGGTTTACATAGGCCTAAAACTTCTATCCTTTTCAGAGAGTTGGTTTCTTCTTCATCCGTACTTGTGAATTTCTGATTGGAAGTGTCCAACAATTTAAAGTTCTAACATTTTGTCCATCATCTTCTTTGAAATGTAAAACAGGTATCTCCATGAGGTCTGTGAACCGCCTATTGTGCACCGAAATTTTAAGTCTGTCAATATTCTCCTTGATGACGGGCTTAATGTACGTGTTTCTGATAGTGGTTTGGCACCTCTAATAGCATCTGGCTCAGTAAGTCAGGTAAACAAGATATCAAAGCTTAACAATTGTGATTTTAAAGCTTTGCCATTAGCTGAGGCTAGTTTTTATCTGTTGTAAACATTTATATTTTTAAGTTATTTTTATTAATTTCAAACTTTTAACAACTTGCTTGCAATATATGATTTCTGGCTGGTAAACTTTATGCTAAGATTCTTTGGTAGTACTTAATTTAGTACGTTTGTCTTGTACAAAAACATAGAAAGGAGACTCAGCCTGATCTTGTTTGTCTTGTACAAAAACAGTGAAAGGAGACTCAGCCTGATCTTGTTGAAAGACATCTGGTGGGGATGTATATTGTTTTAATGGTTCTGTTCTAAACTACGTATTTGTACAATGGGGAAATTGTGCCAAAATAGTTGCCATAAACAGTCCTTAAGGTGGTAGTTGCAGGATATTTCATGTGGAAACATTTAGATAAGAAAGTCTCTAATCTGCAATTACTCAAAATATTATATACTTGATCCTAAATTTCAAAAATCATTGGTTTGGTCTTCTGTTGAATTGTGGCTATTTATCTTCAGTTGTCTGGACACCTTCTATCAGCTTATGGTTACGGAGCTCCAGAATTTGAGTCAGGAATTTATACTTCCAAGAGCGATGTTTACAGCTTTGGTGTAGTAATGCTGGAGCTGTTAACAGGTCGAATGTCACATGACAGGTAAAGAAGCCAGTATGATGTAAACCGAGCTATTCCTTATTGCTGATACCCTTAAAATCACCTGCAGTGCACGGAGTCGAGGGGAGCAGTTTCTAGTCAGATGGGCGATACCTCAGCTTCATGATATTGAGGCATTGTCAAGGATGGTTGATCCTTCTCTGAATGGGGAGTATCCGACTAAATCCCTATCACACTTTGCTGACATTATTTCTCGATGTGTTCAGGTGAGATTCTCCCTTTTTCATTTTGGGTTATACAGTCTTTTACTTGTGGCTTACCACATCTGTGGGGATCGAAATTTGAGTTTTAAAATTTCTATGTATATTAGTGGGTTTTGGCTAGTGTTGAGACACGAATTCTCTAGTGCAATGACTGTGCCCTTTTCATCTGATTTTGCTACTAGAAACCTGGTTTAGAATCGATGTTGTTAGTCGTATTTTATATTAGCATATTCCGTGACCGTGTCAGAGCGTTCGGTATCTACGATAAAATATTTTCCTGAAAAATCTTCATCAATTTCATGTCCAAAGGTCGCCATCGTCACATATTCAGCTTTCATGCTTTCTTGTCGCCCGATCCGCTCCTTCTTGGAAGTGGCGCTGGATGGATGCCCGAGGCGCCATCAAGGCACGGCTTCCGGAACCTAGTGCTCGATGAGCGCCCGAGTCACCACCAGGGTGCATTTTCCAGAATCTGGCGCTTGATAAGCGCCCGAGGCGCCACCGGGGCGCCACCGGGGCACATTTTCTAGAACTGGGACGCTTGAACAGCGCCCGAAGCGCTACTAAGGTGCGTTTTCCAGAGCGCGCTTGAGTGTCAGGGCACGAATTCCGCAAACCCTAACAAGCGCCCGCTGCGTGCCTGATCGGCACTCGAGCGGCGTGGCCCTATTGTCCCTAACAACTATTTTTGTTTAAACCTAGTTTGGACTCCTTTAAATACATGAGCCCTTCTTATTCATAAAAGAGGGTTTTTGAAAGAGAGAGCTGATACAAAAAAGGCTATTATTGTTACACTTCATTACTTTGAGCCAAGAATTCGTGCCCATCGGAGAAAGTTTTATTCTTTCTATATGCTAATTTTTCAAAGCTTTCTCTTATTCTCATATTATTTGATCACACGCTCTTCCCTGCCTACAAACCCTCGTGAGTGACGTGGGAGGCGTGGAAACTGAGTTCCAGTGGTTCGTATGGGAAGATTGACGTGAGGATTGGAAGACATCCGGTTTCGTTGCCGTGGGCGAATCCAATGAGTTTCTTGGTAGAGATCACAATATGATAGTAAGTCGGCTAAATTAACGCGTCGTTACCACCCGATCTGTAAATTGATTTTCATAGTGCATATCTTCTCTAGCCGTTAAAGCCTGGTGGGTTTTATTCGATAGCCGTTGTTATCAAGGTTTTTCTTTATCGCCAAAAATTCTCTTATTATTATTATTTATTACTTTACTTTTTATACTTATTATTTATATTATCTAGATTGAAATATTTTTTACGTGTATTGAATATTTATCTTTGTTTTGCTTCCGAAAATTTATCACGGGGTCAAAACTGTTGTGTAATTTGGGACAAAAAGTTTTCTTTTAATTGGTATCAGAAACTCACCTCGAACCGCGACCCCGATCTACATGCATACCAGTCAATTGCTGTCCATTTATCCCTATTTTGTTGAGAGCAATTACGCGTACTGAAAAGTACGTATGAGAGCGTTTCTCAAATCGATGGATGAGCGTTTTTGGGCCAATACCCAAATTGGGTGGACTTTATCTAGAAGTACCATGGGTGACGAACCAAAACTTTTATCTTTGTGGTCTAAAGAAGAACTTGATACATACAATTGAAATAGTAAGGGGTTACACGCTATCTTTATGGCCGTATCCCCTGAAGAATTTAAACGTATTTCCATGTGTGAGATATCGAAAGAAGCTTGGGACATCATTGAGATTACCCACGAAGTAACTAAACTTGTTAAAAACTCTAAATTGCAAATACTCACGACGAAGTTTGAAAAAAATTGAATAAAAGATGACGAGACCTTTGATGAATTTTATGTGAAATTAAAAGATATTGTTAATTCTACATTCAATTTAGGCAAACTGATTCTCAAAAATAGAATTGTCCAAAAAGTCTTATGATCTCTATCGGAACGCTTTAGACTAAAGGTCACTGCTATTGAAGAGTAAAGATCTTGATACATTGAAAATAGAAGAATTTGTTGGGTATCTTCAAACATATGAGCACACTCTTCCTCAATCAAAAAGAAATAAATCAATTGTCCTGAAAATTGTAAAGGAAGAGAGAGATCGTAACTCGGATGAAGAGTTATGTAGTGATGAGGGCTTGTCATGTTCATCAAAAATTTTAAAAAATTCTTTAAAAACAAGAATAACAAACAAACCTTCAAAGGAAATGACCTATCTCAAAACTCGATTAAGAAAGAAAAAGGAAAATAAAAACTTCAAAAGCAATAAACCCTAATGAATCCAATGCCATAAATGCTACTGGTTCGGTCATATCTTGACTAAGTATCCTAATTTTAAGCGTCAGAAAGGGAAAGTTTTAAATATATCCTTAACGGACGATGAAGACGATGAAAATCACGATGAAAAATCCTCAGAAGATGATGAGGTCAATTATATGGCCTTCAAGACATCTATTATAAGCGATGATGAAGCCATTAGTGCATAGCCTGAACAATCAGATTCTTTCCATGAGAAATCTGATAACAAATTTGATGGGCTTCAAGAAGTATATGACAAACTTTTTAGGAAATTCTTAAAAGTGAAGAAAACAAATAAAACCTTGAACAGAACAGCAGCTACCAAAGAACCAACAATAATTAGAAATAGAGGATATATAATAAGACAGAAACAATAGTAATTATCCAAGTAAAATGTATAATGAAACATAAACAACAGCTCCCCCTCACAAGTAGGCCCGGGACTACTCTCCTTTTTTGTCACAAATGACGAAGGGGCTAAACTCAGAGAGACCACTGGAGGGACCGTTGAGACGAACACTGACGAGGATCCTCCGCCGCCTGATAAAGGAATTGCTCCTCCGGAGTAGAATGCTAAGAGTCAAGACGCACAAGCACCTCAGACTGAAACTGTGCCTGAGAATTTGCCACGTGCTGAAGGCGGGACGCTAACTGTTCATGTGATGTGGACAAGTGAGCCAACTATTGAGAGATGCGGAAGAGAAGGCCTAGAGGACTAAAGGAGGTAGAGGTAGAAGAGCAGGAGAGACACGAGGGGCCTGAAGCGAACAACCCGACTGTGTTCGGAGAGGAGTGAGCCTCCGAAAGAGTATCATTCAGAGGATCATCAGAGGTGGGGGAAGGATGATGAGTGTGGGAGCAGCTCTGCTCAAAGATGGAGCGGGTTCGTGGGAGGTTCGAACACTGAACTCCTAAAGCAAAAAGGAGGCGCTGAATGAGACAACCATGAGGTAGGTTCTCCTTCTTTGAAGTAAAATGGGCGAGCATATAAATGCACAAGTGGGACAGAAAATCAATCGACCGCCCACTGAGGAGATCAAAAGGAAAGTGAGCTTTGTCGAGGGGAATGGAGGAGAAATGGGAAACCGAAAACAGATTCGTCAGCATGATCCGACTCACAACCATGCGCTGAGGATTGAATAGTTTGGTTTTGAAGGAGCGCCCATTCCAGGACATGAGGGAGCTGTGAAGAAAATTAACGGCATCATCATGGCGAGGTAAGGTCGTCCCTAAAAGAGATAGTCAACATGGGCAACTTGAGAGATGACAAGAGTAGCGGGGAGCACGTCCGGGGTAATCCGAAGGTGACTCCCCCTCATGAAGGTAGAAAAGGAATCAAAGGAATAATCATGGATATTGGAATAAAATTCTTGGATTAGTAGAGGGAATGAAGCAATCAAATTAGTCAGGATGGGCTCCCAGTGTCGGTCTGAGAACAATGAGGTGATGGCGGGATCAATGTAAGAGAGGTCAACTTCGCGTTCAAGGGATAGTTGCCGTTATGACATCTCGGAAGTAAAAAACGCTGTAGCGGCAACACTAATGAAGAGATCGGGCTCAAATTGCTCGCTGTGATGGGAGCGCTTACTAGAAGATTTCTTTGAAACGAATTTTCGAGGGATCGACATTTGAAAATACACAGGCAAGTAAACAAAAATTGGTACGGGCACACAATACCATTCAATACAATTTCGAGAGCCGCTACTGACATGACAGCACTGGCACAGGGCAGTAAAAGACCACTCGGCAAAAAATCGGCATGGGGGCAGTGACCGGCACAGTTGCGGCATAGACGTGGGCTGACCTGTGAACAATGGCCGGCAAGAAGGAGAGGGACCTGCCGCCGCCACCATGCCACAGGACAACCCACCAATGGTGAATAGGGAACAATGATCGTGGAGA
Source organism: Nepenthes alata (assembly GCA_028571085.2). NCBI lineage: Eukaryota > Viridiplantae > Streptophyta > Magnoliopsida > Caryophyllales > Nepenthaceae > Nepenthes > Nepenthes alata. Next base: position 9,110 of record JAOVVI020009321.1, read on the forward strand.
CTGGGTCTCAAATCCTAACACACCAAGACTGGAACCCGTGACCCATTGTCACAACAGTCAAACCAACGAGAAACAAGGCCTTTGGTCACACCAAAGGCGGCGCCATGAATGGGAAACAATTGGTCAGAATGGCCGAGAGAATAATGGGAATGGCAGTCGGCGGATATTGTGTTCACCGGCAACTGCCATGAATGGCGATAAGAGGCGCAAAAACCATGGAGGGAAGAGAAATTACCTGGAATGCGGCCAAGATTTGCAAGAGAGGAGGCCGATTTGCAGGACGACGGGTTGAAGAGGGATGAGAAAGAGAGAATTGGCGAGACGGCGAAGAGAGAGAAGCTTCGTGAGGGTTTGGGCGAGGAAGGAGACGACTGGAGAGAAAGAGAGTGCCTGTGTTTGATGATGCCAGTAGCGGCTCTCGGAATTGTGCCCGTACCAATTTGTTTTGTTTACTTGTATATTTCCAAATGTTGGTCCCTCGGAAATCCATTTCAAAGAAATCTTATGGTAAGCACTCCCGTCACAGCGAGCAATTTGAGCCCAACCGCTTCATTAGTGTTGCCGCTGCAGCGTTCTTTACTTCTCGGATGTTACAATGGCAACTGTCCCTTGAACGCGAAGTTGACGTCACTTACCTTGATCTCGCCATCACCTAGTTCTCAGATAGGCGCTGGGATCCCATCCTGATTAATTTAATTACTCCCTTTCCCCTACTAATTCAAGAATTTTATTCCAATATCTATGGTTATTCCTTCGACTCATTTTCTACCTTCGTGAGGGGGAGTCACCTCCGAATTACCCCTGACGTGCTCGCCGCTACTCTTGGCATCCCTCTTATTGGCCATCATGACTGTCCCTTTTAGAGACGGTCCTTACCTCACCATGATGATGTCATCTCTTTTCTTCACGGCTCCTCTATGTCCTGGAATGGGCGCTCCTTCAAAACCAAACTACTCAGTCCTCAGCGCATGGTTGTGAGCCGGATCATGCTAATGAATTTGTTTTCGGTTTCCCATTGCTCCTCCATTTCCCTCGATAAAGCTCACTTTTTTTTTGCTCTTCTCAGTGGGCGGTCAATTGACCTTCCGTCCCACTTGTGTGTTTATATTCTCACCCATTTCACTTCAAAGAAGGATGACAACCTACTTCACGGTTGTCTCATTCAGCGCCTCCCTTTTGCTTTAGGAGCTCAGTGTCTGGACCTCCCACGAGCGTCTCTTAGTCGGCCCATTACCTGCTCCACCTTTGAGAAGAGCTGCTTCCACACTCGTCAGCCTTCCCCCACCTTTGATGATGCTCTCGATGATACTCTTTCGAAGGCTCCCTTCGCTCCGGATGCGGCTAGGCCACAGCTCCGGGCCCCTCACGTCTCTTCCGCTCTTCTACCTCTACCTCCTCTCGTACTCTAGGCCTTCTCTCCCGTATCTCTCAACAACTGGCTCACTTGTCCACATCCTATGAACAGTTGGCGTCCCGCCTTCAGTACGTCGCAGATTCTCAGGCTCAATTTCAGTCCGAAGTGTTTGCGCGTCTTGACTTTCGGGTTCCTACTCAAGAGGAGCAGCTCCTTTATCAGGCGGCGGAAGATCCTCGTCAATCTTCATCTTGGCGGTCTCTCTGAGTTTAGCCCCTTTGTCATTCGTGACAAAAAGGGAGAGTAGTACCGGGCCTACTTGTGAGGGGGAGTTGTTTTTGTTCCATTATACATTTTACTTGTATGATTACTGTTGTCTCTGTATTATTATATATCCTCTATTTTTTATTACTGTTGGTTCTTTGGTAGCTGTTGTTCTGTTTATTTGCAATTATTATTCTCTATTTTTGTACTAACCATGACTGTCCAGGAACCGCAGCTCTCTCCTGGCTTATAGCTGCTTGGCAGTGTCCATATATATATATATTTTTTCGTTATGTATTGTGTCGCTTGTATTTTGGCATCAATTTTGATGTATACGGGTTCTATCTCGGTGATGTCTGAATCTGTGCTTATTTTGTATTTTTTTTTCTTATTTTGCATGGGTTTTTATCACAGAATTATTAAAGGGGGAAATTGTTAGTCGTATTTTATATTGGCATATTATGTGACGGTGTGAGAGCATTCGATATCTACGATAATATATTTGCTTGGACGATTTTCTTTAGTTTCATGTCCAAAGGTCGCCATCGTCACATACTCAGCTTTCAAGCCTTTCTGTCGCCCGATCCGCGCCTTCCCGGAAGTGGCACTCGATGACACCCGAGGCGCTATCAAGGTGTGGCTTCTAGAACCTGGTGCTCGATAAGCTCCCGAGGTGCCACAAGGGCACATTTTCCAGAATGTGGTGCTTGATGAGCGCCTGAGGCACCATCAGGGCGTATTTTCCAGAACCAGGGAGCTTGAAGAGAGCTCGAGGCGCCACTAAGGTGCGTTTTCCAGAACCGAGGCGCTCGAGCGCCGGGGTACGAATTTTACAAACCCTAACAAGCGCCCGCTGCATGCCTCATCGGCGTGGCCCTATTGTCCCTAATGGCTATTTTAGTTTAAATTTAGTCTGGACTCCTTTAAATACACAAGCCCTTCTTCATAAAAGAGAGTTGTTGAAAAAGAGAGCTAATGCACAAAAGACTATTATTGTTATATTTCATTACTTTGAGCCAAGAATTTGTGCCCACCGGAGAAAGTTTCATCCTTTCTATGTGCTAATTTTCCAAGGCTTTCTCTTCTTCTCATATTATTTGACCACACTCTCTTCCCTGCTTGCAAACCCTCGTGAGTGACGTGGGAGGGGTAGACATTGAGCTCCAACGGTTCTTGTGAGAAGATTGACGTGAAGATTGAAAGGCGTCCGGTTTTGTTGTCGTAGGCAAATCCAAGGAGTTTCTTGGTAGAGATCACAAGACGGGAGTAAGTCGGCTACGTTAGCGCGTTGTTACCATCCAATTTGTAAGTTGATTTTCATAGTGCATATCTTCCCTGGCCATTGAAACTTTGAGGGTTTTACTCGATAGTTGTGGTTATCGAGGTTTCCTTTCGTCACAAAAAATTGTCTCTTTTTATTGTTAATTATTACTTACTTTTATACTTGTTATTATTTATATTATTTATATTAAAATATTTTTTATGTGTATTGAATATTTATCTTTGTACTACCGAAAATTTATCAAGTTGTCAAAATTTTTGTGTGATTTGGGACAAAAAGTTCTCCTTTAGATGTCATTTTTTGTCTCTGGCTGAAAGGGTTTCTTGGATGACTCCAGTGAGGGCATTTTCTTATTCAAGTACATAGATTTTTGGGAATGAAATGCGGAATCTAATTATAGTTTTGTGCACTTGGCTGCTTTTTGAATGCTTGCGGCTCTTTGTCGAATTGGTCATGATGTAACCTGGATTTTTCTTCTACTGGTTTCATGGGACTCATTCAAACTTGTCACTAATGGTAGTGGTGCAAAAGATATACTTCTTTGCTCTATAAGATGAGGGGATGATTAAGTTAATCTAAGCTCAACAAGATTAAATCCATGAAAAGTATTCAAGTTTTTCCCCCCAAAATGGAAGGAAATGTTAGTACCCATCTTTCCTTGGCAAACATCAGTTTCTATGATCTACACACATCTAGACTTATTTGCTCGCAAATTTTAATATTTATCTGTATTTCGATTCATATATATGTTTTATTTTTAACAGATATTTAGTAGAAAATACTTTAGGGCAAGGTGCATAAGTAGGCAATGGCCTCTCTTTTATGACATTGTATCCACTTTGTTGCGAGCCATCTCTTAAACCGGTCGATGGAGTTAAATTTTGTATTTCTTGCAAAACTTTTCCCTGTTTCTGTCATTGGAAACTGCTGTTGAGTTTGATGAAAGGGACCTGAAAAAACTCTCCTCTTGACCTTCTAAAAGATATTTGAAACATTAGTCATTTGCTATCCAAATCGATCCCCATTTGTTGCGTGATGACCATGGAAGAAGGTAGGCATCCATATTGATGTCACCTATATCAACATCAGATAATATATATTAGTATCAAATATATACGATGTAATTTTTTTTAATAAATTGTAGGTCGATATATCGTATTATATCATTGATGCATGGTAACTTTATCATGATTTTGTTATTTCTGACTCTAAAATTTTACCTACTTTTTGACAGTCCGAGCCAGAATTCAGGCCACTCATGTCAGAAGTTGTCCAAGACCTATGCCGCCTGCTACAAAGAGGATCGCCTACCAAGACTTCATACCGTGACTAACTTGAATCAGGCAAACATGAACATGGGATTGTAGATTAGAATTCCCGAACGTTCTCAGTTTTGATCTGCCTTCATTTTAACCGCTGAAGAGGGAACCGGTTATAAACTATCTGCTCGTCTGCCACTGCTGCTGCTAACTCTCGCGAGCTCGTGCTTTGATCCGAGAGAAAAAATCCTTCACACAGACCGGCTTCGGAACCTCTCTTTGCCTATTGCCAACAGTAGTACTTCAGGTATTTGTCATTGTTTTGATTGCCACTGTTATTCTTGCTGTCTGCATTCGTCTACCCTTCTAACCTGATTTGATTGTCAAAATTATTTATGCTAAAATGACCTG
>JAOVVI020009322.1:0-13679 GCA_028571085.2 Nepenthes alata
TAGCTAAATGGTTAAGCTGGCCGGAGCAGATTTTTGAGAGCTTTGTTTATTTTGCTTTTGATATTTTGAGGAGACTTGTAAAAGTTATTCCGCTGCTTATGAATGTTAGTTTGTTTCCGTGACAATTTGGGATAAGTGAAAGTATTAATTTCTAGTATGCATCTCAAGTTTGAAAGAAGAAAAGAAAAATTTTTATGTCCACCTATTTATCCTTTCATAATTTATTTAAAAGTAAGGATTTTGGATTTGACGGCGGCTTTTGATGGTGGTAAAAAGTCGGGTCGTCACACGAGTGGTGCTCGAGTGCCGAGGAGGCACAAATTTATGAATAGGCCCGCTCGAGGTTCACCCTAGGCGGAGCAGGGGTGAGGGTTTTATGAGGGGCCAACGCTCGAGGACCGCTCGAGCGCCAACCAAGGTGCGTTTTTGTGAGAACGAGCGCTTGAAAGTCGCTTGACCGGCACTCGAGCGCTAGTCGTGTGACCCGTACGTGATCCCTCTTTTCTTGTTTTAAAAGAGAAAAATTGAGAGAGGGGACAGAGCACGATTGACAGCAGCAAAGGAAGAGGAATGGAGAAGGAAGAGGGAAAAAGAGAAGGAAGAGGGGAAAATCCACTGTTATGGTCCTATCAGAGTAAGAATAGTTGTAGATCAGACTCAGGCAAGTATATTTCGGAAGCTATTTACCGTTTTTACAATGTTTTAATATTTCTAAATTTGTGTTTATGCATTGAATCCTTGTTTCTCCATGTTTACTGTAAATAGAGCATATTTCTCCTGATTAATTGGATAGATTTCATGTTTATCTGCATGTATTACAATATATGACATCGATTTCATGAAAAATCATGTATTTGGTATTCAATTTATTTTCGAAAGTTTCATGCGAAACCCTAGAATGCAAATGATGGATTTTGGTGTTTAAATTTTATAATCTGTGATATGTAAAGGCTTATTTGTAAAAAGGTAATGTTTATATTATGATTTATAACTGAAAAATTTATATGGAATTGCACTGTTAAATTATTGTGGATTTTTGAAGTATACTGAAGAGTTAACCGTGAGATTTTGACTAATTTTTTGAAGAACAATAGATTATAAGCTTTCTGATACTATTAATTAGGACCCAATATTGAAATACAGTCAGGTTAAATTCTCCAGCATACCTTAGAATGTTATGGTGCTAATCGATAATTACTTTGTCCATTGAGTTATACGTGGTCCGTCCTTCCTTAGGGCATTAGTTTCAGATGGTAGAATTCAGATGATCCACTGTCCTTCGGGAGGTATTAGTACATAATTTATCGACCTTCGGAAGGTATTAGTATATAATCCCACGAGAATGGATACTTATTGCTGGCATTGGATTGTGTGGAGTGAATACAATTTATCATCGATTACTCGCCTCATTGACTAGTAGGGTCTACTAGTTTGGTCCTCTTGATAGTAAAAAGGAATTTTCTAGAATTTATAGAATTGATATTGTTTTCTGATTTATGAAGCATATTTTACTGATTTATGATTATCGAAGATTGATTATACCGATTCATGATTTTTCACGCATGTTTAAATAGCATTATGCCTTATTCTATTTCTAATAACGCTACTGTTATTCTGATCTTACCGTAGTCCATGAATTCTTATATTTTTCTGATGTTATCGTAGTTTTCTATTCTAATGAATATATATTTTACATGAAAGTATAAATAATAATTATCAAGACCTGTTCATGTAGAATTATACTTTTTTCTTGCTTTTCGTATATGTTCCTGTATTTTGACAGTTTCTAAGACTTTCTGCATTTATGTTCTACTAATGTTTTTATAATCATTGCATTAATGCATTTATGCTTTATATGTCATTGTATTTGCTTTATATGCACTTATATTCTACATAAAAGTATTACGTTCTACATGTTTTGATATATTGTTGGGTTTCAACTCATTATTTTTTTTTCTCCCAGATAAGGCTATAAAGACGATATCGGATGATCAGGCATAGTTAGTGTTAACAAAAGAAGATTTAAAGGCTCGAAATCATCTAGAAGATTTTGAAAAATCTGATAGTTCTGCATGTTCCGTAGAGTTTTGATTTTAAAGGAAATTATGTATAAGTAATTATAACATGTTTTGTAAACTATTAGAACTGTAATTATCCTTCTACAGATTATATCTTGGATATAGTTGCTTCCGTTATATGTTTTCTAGTTATGGTATAGGTCCTAGCAGACATCTCTCATATGATTTTGGTATAGTGGATAGAATTGTTGAAATGAAACCATGGATGGCATTTGTTGTTCTATGTACGCGTGTTATAGGATAAAAATTGTGATATTCGAATAGTTGTATGCCTGCATAGGTTATTTTATATGGATTGTATTTGTACATGTATTAATTCGCAGGTTGTAATATTTGGTTTTCATTTAGATACAGAGAAAATTTTGCCCAAATTTTTTATGCGCTCTATCGAAATCTTTGTATAAATTAAATGATTTAAATTATGAATTCTGTTATGTATGTATTTGACGGAGGATCTTATAAGGATTAGGATCTATTCCGTCACACTACTAAGCATAGGTTTTTTATATATACAGTTTCTATCTCAGTGATGTCTGAGCTATGCTTCTCTTGTACTCTCCATTCTTAATTTTGTGGAATTTTTGTCACGAAATTGTCAAATGAAAAAATTATTAGGTATATTTTATATTAGTATATTCTGTAATCATATCAGGTCATTTGTTAGTGAAGAATTTTTTTTTGCTCTAAAGATTTGTAGCAGTTTCATGTCTGATAATTGTCGAAACACCTCTCCTAGTATTCATGCCCACTACATGTTCAATCCAAATCCTAGCATATTTTTCCAAGAGGTTCTACTTGAGGCATGCCTGAGGCCTACTCGAGCGCTAATTCTCGAGAGGATGCATTTCAGGCTTGCTCAAGGCACGCCGTGGCACGACCTTGGCCCAAATTCTAGAAAGGAAGGCATTTAAGGCTCGTTCGAGGTGCATCATGGTGCTACTTCGGCGGAAATTTCAGAGAGGAAAGATTTGAGGCTCACTTGAGCCGCACTATGGTGATCCTTAGCACAAATTTCAGAATAGCGAGCGCTCGAGGCATGCCGAAGTCACACTCAAACACTCAGGTGCATATCCAGTGTAACCCTAGGCACACCTGCTGCGCACTAGAGGCACACTCGAGCGCTGAGGCACTCATTTTCGAAATGGTCATATTTTTAAACCCTATTTTTTTGTTTCTTTATATATAGTCATCTTCTTATACTAGCTGAAAACTTTTTCTGACATATTTTTTCACGGCTGCTCTAGGCAAAATACCCTCTTTTATTCAAATTTATGCCCGATAGAGAAAACTCTTCTTTGATTCGTGTGCTAAAATTTTAGAGTTTTTTCTCTTCACCATTTTGTTGATTATACTTTTTTCAGCCTGTTAACCCTCGTGAATAATGTGAGTAGCGTGGAAACTGAGCTCCAGGGGTATATAGTGAATTGATGGCTCGTGAAGGAAAATTGACAAGAAAATCAAAAAGCGTTCGATTCCGTTCTCACGAGCAAATTCAGGGAGTTCTTTGGTAGGGTTTACAAGATGAGATTAAATCAGTTCGGTTAGCATGTTTATACTACCTGATCTATAAATTAACTTTCTTAGTGCATATCTTTCATGGCCATTGAGATTTGGAGGGTTTTACTCGATAGCCTTGTTTATCTAGATTTTCCTTTGTCACTTAAAATTGTGCATTTATTATTATTGCTTATTGAGTTGTATTTTATATACTTTTTACCGATTAATTTATTTAAATCTGAATATACTTTACATGTATTGTATATTTATATTTTCTTCTATTTTACAATTTAAAAAGGGGATCGAAATAAGTGTGATTTGGGTATGCTAGTTCTTTCAGATAGTATTAAAAATCGTCACAATAGGAAATGAAATATAGAGACCCAACTGATACCTTTTGAAATATAGAGACACAAGTCGCACTCAAACACTCAAGTGCGTATCGAGTGACCCTAGGCGCACCTACCGTGCACTTAAGTTACACTCAAGCGCTAAGGCACTAATTTTCACAATGGTCATATTTTTAAACCTTGTTTTTGGGGTTTTTTATATATAGTCACCTTCTTATACTAGCTTATAACTTTTTTTGACATATTTTTTCGCGGCTGCTCTGGACAAAATACCCTCTTTTAAGCTTCAAATTTATGCCCGATAGAGAAAACTCTCCTTTGATGCGTGTGCTAAAATTTTACAGTTTTTTGCTCTTCACCATTTTATTGATTATACTTTTTTTAGCCTGTTAACCCTCGTGAATAATGTGGGTGGCGTGAAAACTGAGCTCCATTGGTATACAGTGATTCGATGGCTTGTGAAGAAAGATTGACAAGAAAATCAAAAAGCGTCTGATTCCGTTATCGTGGGCAAATTCAGGAATTTCTTTGGTATGGAACACAAGAGGAGAGTAAGTCAGTTAGGTTAGCACATGTATACCATCCGATCTATAAGTTAAATTTCTTAATGTATATCTTTTATGACCATTGAGATTCGGAGGATTTTACTCGATAGCCTTGGTTATTATGATTTTCCTTCGTCACTTAAAATTGTACTTTTTTTATTATTGCTTATTGAGTTGCATTTTATATACTTTTTACCGATTAATTCGTTTAAATCCGAATATACTTTACATATATTATATATTTATATTTTCCTTTACTCTACAATTTAAAAAGGGGATGGAAACAAGTGTGATTTGGATATGCTAGTTCTTTCAGATAGTATTAAAAATCGCCCAATAGGAAATGAAATATAGAGACCCAACTGATACATTTTGAGCATGCCTGACCTCCTTGATAATCTATAGAATAATAGAAAGGGACATCGAGAGAGGCACTCAGAAGTGAAGTCACCTAGGCGCAAATTCCAGAGAGGAAAGATTCGGGGCTCACTTGAGCTGCGCTATGGTGATCCTTACCACAAATTTCAAAATAGCCAGCGCTGGATGCATACCCAAGTCGTACTCAAACACTCAAGTGCGTATCCAGTGTAACCCTAGGCGCACCTGCCGCGCACTTGAGTTACACTCGAGCGCTGAAGCACACATTTTCAAAATGGTCATATTTTTAAACCCTATTTTTGGGCTTTTTTATATATAGCCACATTCTTATGCTAGCTGATAACTTTTTCTGACATATTTTTTTGCGGCTGCTCTGGACAAAATACCCTCTTTTAAGTTTCAAATTTATGCCCGATAGAGAAAACTCTCCTTTGATTCGTGTGCTAAAAAATCAGAGTTTTTTCCTCTTCACCATTTTATTGATTATACTTTTTTCAGCCTGTAAACCCTCGTGAATAATGTGGGTGGCGTGGAAACTGAGCTCCAGTGGTATACAATGATTTAATGGCTCGTGAAGAAAGATTGACAAGAAAATCGAAAAGCGTCCGATTTCATTTTCGCGGGCAAATTCAGTAAGTTATTTGGTATGGATCACAAGAGGAGAATAAATCAATTAGGTTAGCACGTCTATATTATCTGATCTATAAGTTAACTTTTTAATGTATATCTTTCATGACCATTGAGATTCGGAGGATTTTACTCGATAGCCTTGGTTATTAAGATTTTTCTTCATCACTTAAAATTGTGCCTTTATTATTCTTGTTTATTGAGTTGTATTTTATATACCTTTTACCAATTAATTCTTTTAAATCTGAATATACTTTGTATATTTATATTTTCTTTTACTCTACAATTTAAAAAGGGGATCGAAACAAGTGTGATTTGGATCCGCTAGTTCTTTCAGATAGTATTAAAAATCGTCACAATAGGAAATGAAATATAGAGACCCAACTGATACCTTTTGAGCATGCCCGACCTCCTTGATAATCTATAGAAGAATAAAAAGGGACAACGAGAGAGGCACTCAGAAGTGAAGTCACCTAGGCGCAAATTCCAGAGAGGAATGATTCGAGGCTCACTTGAGCCGCGCTATGGTGATCCTTAGCACAAATTTCAGAATAGCTAGCGCTAGAGGCATACCCAAGTCGCACGCAAACACTCAAGTGCGTATCTATTGTAACCCTAGGCGCACCTGCTGCGCACTTGAGTTACACTCGAGCGCTGAAGCACTCATTTTCACAATGGTCATATTTGTAAACCCTATTTTTGGGCTTCTTTATATATAGTCACCTTCCTATACTAGTTGATAACTTTTTTTGACATTTTTTTGCGGCTGGTCTGGACAAAATATCCTCTTTTAAGCTTTCAATTTATGCCCGATAGAGAAAACTCTCCTTTGATTCGTGTGCTAAAATTTTAGAGTTTTTTCCTCTTCACCATTTTATTGATTATACTTTTTTCAGCCTTTTAACTCTCGTGAATAATGTGGGTGGCGTGAAAACTGAGCTCCAGTGGTATACAATGATTTGATGGCTCGTGAAGAAAGATTGACAAGAAAATTAAAAAGCGTCTGATTCCGTTATCGCGGGCAAATTCAGAAAGTTCTTTGGTATAGATCACAAGAGGAGAGTAAATCAATTAGGTTAGCACCTGTATACCATCCGATCTATAAGTTAACTTTGTTAATGTATATCTTTCATGACCATTGAGATTTGGAGGATTTTACTCGATAGTCTTGGTTATTAAGATTTTTCCTTGTCACTTAAAATTGTGCATTTATTTTTATTGCTTATTGATTTGTATTTTATATACTTTTTACCTAGTTAATTCATTTAAATCATAATATAATTTACATGTATTGTATATTTATATTTTCTTTTATTCTACAATTTAAAAAGAGGATCGAAACAAGTGTGATTTGGATCTGCTAGTTCTTTCTTATATTATTAAAAATCATCACAATAGGAAATGAAATATAGAGACCCAACTGATACCTTTTGAGTGTGCCCGACCTCCTTGATAATCTATAGAAGAAGAGAAAGGGTCATTGAGAGAGGCACTCAGAAGTGAAGTCACCTAGGCACAAATTTCAGAGTGGAAAGATTCAAGGCTCACTTGAGCCGTGCTATGGTGATCCTTAGCACAAATTTCAGAATAGCTAGCGCTCGAGGAATACCCAAATCGCACTCCAACAATTAGGTGCGTATCCAGTGTAACCCTATGCGCACCTGCCGCGTACTCAAGTCACACTCAAGCGATGAGGCACTCATTTTCACAATGGTCATATTTTTAAACTTTGTTTTTGGGCTTCTTTATATATAGTCATCTTCTTATGCTAGCTGATAACTTTTTCTGACATTTTTTCATTGCTGCTCTGGGCAAAATACCCTCTTTTAATCTTCAAATTTATGCTCGATAGAGAAAACTCTCTTTTTATTCGTGTGCTAAAATTTTAGAGTTTTTTCCTCTTCGCCATTTTATTGATTATACTTTTTTCTGCATGCTAACCCTCGTGAGTAATGTGGGTGGCGTAGAAACATAGCTCCACTTGTATACAGTGACTTGATGTCTCGTGAAGGAAGATTGACAAGAAAATCAAAAAACGTCCAATTTCGTTGTCGTGAGCGAATTCAGGGAGTTCTTTGGTAGGGATCACAAGAGGAGAGTAAATCAGTTAGATTAGCACATTTATACCACCCGATCTATAAGTTGACTTTCTTAGTGTATATCTTTCATGCCCTTTGAGATACACAGGATTTTACTCGATAGCCTTAGTTATCGAGATTTTCCTTTGTCACTTAAAATTGTGCATTTTTTATTATTGCTTCTTGATTTGTATTTTATATACTTTTTACCGGTTAATTTATTTAAATCCACATATACTATACATATATTGTATATTTATAGTTTCTTTTATTTTACAATTTAAAAAAGGGATCGAAACAAGTGTGATTTGGATCTGCTAGTTCTTTCATATAGTATTAAAAGTCGTCACAATAGGAAATGAAATATAGAGATGCAACTAATACCTTTTGAGCATGCCCAACTTCCTCTATAATCTATATAGGAATAGAAAGGGACATCGAGCGAGGCACTCAGAAGTGAAGTCACCTAGGCGCAAATTTCAGAGAGGAAAGATTCGAGGTTCACTTGAGCTGCTCTTTGGTGATCCTTGGCACAAATTTCAGAATAACTAGTGCTCGAGGCATACCCAAGTTGCACTCCAACACTCAGGTGCATAACCAGTATAACCCTAGGCGCACCTGCCGCGTACTCGAGTCACACTCGAGCATTGAGGCACTCATTTTCACAATGGTCATATTTTTAAACCCTGTTTTTGGGCTTCTTTACATACAGTCACCTTCTTATGCTAGCTGATAACTTTTTCTGACATATTTTTTCACGGCTGCTCTGGGCAAAATACCCTCTTTTAAGCTTCAAATTTATGCATGATAGAGAAAACTCTCCTTTGATTTGTGTGCTAAAATTTTAGAGTTTTTTTCTCTTCGCCAATTTATTAATTATAATATTTTCAGCCTGTTAACCCTCATGAATAATGTCGGTGGCGTGGAAACTGAGCTCCAATGGTATACAGTGATTTGATGCCTCATGAAGGAAGAATGACAAGAAAATCAAAAAATGTCTGATTCCGTTGTCACGGGCAAATTCAGAAAGTTCTTTGATAGGGATCACAAGATGAGAGTAAATTAGTTAAGTTAGCATGTCTATACCACATGATCTATAAGTTAATTTTTCTTAATGCATATCTTTCATGGCCATTGAAATTTGGAAGATTTTACTCAATGGCCTTGGTTATCGGGATTTTCCTTCGTCACTTAAACTATTGCCTTTATTATTATTGCTTATTGATTTGTGTTTTATATACTTTTTTTGGTTAATTCATTTAAACCCGAATATACTTTACATGTATTGTATATTTATATTTTCTTTTATTCTACAATTTAAAAAGGGGATTGAAACAAGTGTGATTTGGATATGCTAGTTCTTTCATATAGTATTAAAAATCATCACAATAGGAAATGAAATATAGAGACCCAATTGATACCTTTTGAGCATGCCCGACCTCCTTGATAATCTATAGAAGAATAGAAAGGGACATCGAGAGAGGCACTCAGAAGTGAAGTCACCTAGGCGCAAATTTCAGAGAGGAAAGATTCGAGACTCACTTGAGCCACGCTATGGTGATCCTTAGCACAAATTTTAGAATAACTAGCGCTCGAGGCATACCCAAGTTGCAATCCAATACTCAGGTGCGTATCTAGTATAACCCTAGGCACACCTACCGCGTACTCAAGTCACACTCGAGTGCTGAGGCACTCATTTTCACAATGGTCATATTTTTAAACCCTATTTTTGGGCTTCTTTATATATAGTCACCTTCTTATACTAGCTGATAACTTTTTCTAACTTTTTATCTCGGCTGCTCTGGGCAAAATACCCTCTTTTAAGCTTCAAATTTTTGCCCGATAGAGAAAACTCTCCTTTGATTCATGTGCTAAAAATTTAGAGTTTTTTCCTCTTCACCATTTTATTAATTATACTTTTTTCAGCCTGTTAACCCTCGTGAGTAATGTTGGTGGCATGGAAACTAAGCTCTAGTGATATAAAGTGATTTGATGTCTCGTGAAGGAAGATTCACAAGAAAATCAAAAAACGTCCGATTTCGTTGTCGCGAGCAAATTCAGGGGGTCCTTTGGTAGAGATCACAAGAGGAGAGTAAATCAGTTAAATTAGCACATTTATACCACCTTATCTATAAGTTAATTTTCTTAGTGTATATCTCTCATGGCCTTTGAGATTCGGAGGATTTTACTTGATAGTCTTAGTTATTGAGATTTTTCTTCGTCACTTAAAATTGTATATTTATTATTATTACTTATTGATTTGTAATTTATATACTTTTTACCGATTAATTCATTTAAATATGAATATATTTTACATATATTATATATTTATATTTTCTTTTATTCTACAATTTAAAAATGGGATCGAAACAAGTGTGATTTGGATCTGCTCGTTCTTTCAGATAGTATTAAAAATTGTCACAATAGGAAATGAAATATAGAGACGCAACTGATACCTTTTGAGCATGCCCGACCTCCTTGATATTCTATAGAAGAATATAAAGGGACATCGAGAGAGGCACTCAGAATTGAAGTCACCTAGGTGCAAATTCTAGAGAGGAAAGATTCGAGTCTCACTTAACCCGCACTATGGTGATCGTTAGCACAAATTTCAGAATAACTAGCGCTCGAGGCATACCCAAGTTGCACTCCAACACTCAGGTGCGTATCCAGTGTAACCCTCGGCGCACCTACCGCATACTCGAGTCACACTCGAGCGCTGAGGCACTCATTTTCACAATGATCATATTTTTAAACCCTGTTTTTGGGCTTCTTTATATGTAGTCACCTTCTTTTACTAGCTAATAACTTTTCTGACATTTTTTTAGAACTGCTCTGGGCAAAATACCATCTTTTAAGCTTCAAATTTATGCCCGATAGAGAAAACTCTCATTTGATTCGCGTGCTAAAATTTTAGAGTTTTTTCCTCTTCACCATTTTATTAATTATACTCTTTTCAACATGTTAACCCTTGTGAGTAATGTGGGTGGCGTGGAAACTGAGCTCCAGTGATATACAGTGATTTGATGGCTCGTGAAGGAAGATTAGGAAAAAAATCAAAAAACGTCTAATTCCGTTGTTGCGAACAAATTTAGAAAATTTTTTGGTAGAGATCACAAAATGAGAGTAAATCAGTTAGGTTAGCACGTTTATACAGTAATTTGGATCTGCTAGTTTTTTTATATAGTATTAAAAATCGTCACAATAGGACATGAAATGTAGAGGCCCAACTGATACCTTTTGAGCATGCACGACCTCCTTGATAATCAATAGAAAAATCAAAAGGGACATTGAGAGAGGCGCTTAGAAGTGAAGTCACCTTGGCCCTAATGTAGCAAAAAAAGAGAAAAATTAAGTTGATTTTTATTATAAAATAGAATAATCAAGACGGATTTTATGAATATTTTTGAAAGGCTATAATGGCACTTGAAAAAACTCTCCTCGAATTTGGCAAGCATAATCTTCATTTATTCTTGAAGTAAATGATATGAAAGAAGGCTAGGCAAAGCATTATTAAGTATGGAGGAATGTGTTTTCATTGCCAGACAAATGAGAAAGAGTCCTCTATTTATAGCCAAAGCATAACGATACACCTTAAGGAAAATAGTGTCAGTCAAGCAATCAAAGAGTCTCGAACAATAAAATAAGAAGTCAAATCCTAATTAATAAGATCAACTAGTCATTCAGAATCTTTTAGAAAAAGCATGCACAACTAGCTAGAGAGCTGCGCCACTAGGCTTTCCATTTTAGCATATTCAAAACTTGAATTCAACCTTCAAATACCATGGTTAGTGTTGGGTACGGTCTAAAAATGTTCAATCTAGCCCAATAAGAACATAGCACCCACAAGTTATTGGCCCAAAGATAGTTGTTAGGACAACTGAGTAGCTTAATTTAATACAAAACAAATTCAAAAATTTTCCTAGACATATACTCTACTGAATAACCAAATGGCTAGTTGATTAGATATATTGAAGACCTAAGTGATTTAATGACCCAATTGAAAAATAAATTTAGCATTATATCCTAATAAATGGTTATATAAAATCGATGGATGATTGGCCACTTAAATGCAAATAATAATAGCCTAATGAATGTAGAGTATTAACTACTGAACAATTACAAAATCGATATAATAGTTAGAGTTCAAACAATATAACGAATCAGACAACAGTCACATCAATTCCAAAGAGATGAACTGGTTGGCATCTAGACTATGAATACAAACCCTTGTTAAGCACCAAAGGGGAAAAGGAAAAAAAAACTATAGCCTTACATTAACAAAGAGAAAAATATGTTTGGTGATTTGGCTACCAATCACCTTTCTTCACTTTGCCAAATTTACCGAGCCAAATCTTTCAAATCCAATCAACTTCAAACTCATCCACTTTTTTATTTGATATTTTAATTTTTCTTAAAATAATTTTTTTTATTTTAATATCGAAAGATATATTAGGGAGTAAATTTCATATTTCTCTTACCTCGTATTAGTTGTTATGGTACGCATGATCCGGATTAGAAGATTTGATGGATTGACTCAGCACATTTAGATATCAAACCGGATTTTAGAGACGCATCAAGTACCAAAAGATAGCTAGTTTTGCACTATTAAAAGAACAAAATTACATAAATTTTTCATGTGAGTGTAATAGAATTTTTATAACATTTTAAAAATATCAAAAATTATAAAACTTTTATAGTCTATTTTACTTAAATTTTGTTTTTATGAGTAATTTCAACATCTGTCTGTAAAAGGGGTGCGGTGGCAAAGGATATACACTGCATAGTGGCCATCACGTTCTTCTTCTTCATCTTTTTTTTTTTTTCCGGTTCTTTGTTTCAATGTATACTTTTGTTCTTCTAAAGTTTTCTTTTTTTTTTGTTTTTCCCTAGAATAGAGTTAGAGGATAAGGAAATAAAACGTTGCACTTCTAGAACAGTTAAAATCATATGACAGAGAATTCATTGATAAGTAAATGATACTAGAGATAATTTGATAATTGCAATAACAATATATGTATGTTTATGTAATAAAAAAATGAGAAGATAATTACATAAATGTTATTATTTAATAATTCTAACAAATAACTTAAATATAAATCAAGTAATTTGCAAGATATAAGAGGCAATACTATCATCAATTATAAAATCAGATAATCTTGTAAAAATCTACAACATATATAAATTACACTTGATCATAAGATAATATCATGCCTAACTGAAAATGAAGGCATCTATCGTTGGCTTCCATAAAATAATTTTGGACAACGGTGCAATGATTATGCAGGCTGTTTCAGCAGCAAAAACAAATAAGGAAACAACAAAAAAGGTTCGCCGGAGAAGAGTAGACGGGGACGAAGGTGAGCCACCTGGGCTTAGTCGTTGGGCTGCTGGCTCACGTAGGGCATCGTACTTTGGGCCGACGTTGTTGTAAAGAACTGTTGGGCTTTTCCCCATGAAAGAGGGGAGGTGCCCATCCCTTCCATTCTTCCTTGTTACTTTCAGCCCAAGAGCTACCGCCTTCATATTTGGAACATCCCTTCAACTAAAAGGGATCTGCACGGCGTGCACTGCACAGTAGCAGCGGTAGTTTAAGCGTAATATGGCACTAATCAGTACGATATCAGAATCTAAAATGCCTCAACCAGGTGTTTACGTTATTAGGTAATAATATAATGATAATTTTACACTCAAGTATAAACCCACTAATAAAATTTGTTATATATTTACATAAATATGAATCCTAAATTTTTTCATGTTCTTATAAATGTGTACATGTGATTGAATTATCTATTTGATATTTATAAGATCGAAGTGGCATGGTATTGATATTTGGGCTTCTCTATTTTAGTTTCTGTTTTGAAGACATGTAAAAATATTAATTGGTATGCTATAAATACAAATATATATATATTATAATGGACTATTATATTCATAATATATTAGCAAGAATCTCAGATAATTTAACAAACATGAATACATGAATCCATATTTAACTATGCATATCATCATCATCATTATATTTAACTATGCATATCATCATCATCATTATATTTAACTATGCATATCATCATCATCATTGTATTTAACTATGCATATCATCACCATCATTGTATAATAATATCT
>JAOVVI020009323.1:0-13678 GCA_028571085.2 Nepenthes alata
ATTATTATTATTATTATTATTATTATTATTATTATCACTATTCCCACCTTATTCCTCATACTATTCTACAAACCAAACAATGGAATACTAATTCCCACCTTATTTTATTCCAACAACCAAACATAAACAATTTTAACTCTATTCCTATCATTTTCTATTCCTTAGAATAACTATTCTATTGTCACTTTATTCCATTCTAACTACCAAACGTACCGTAACAGTAGATAGTGTCCTAGGCATGCTTTGGGTGGGCATTCATTATATTTTTTGGCGATGGGTGGGTAGGTGGCATGCTTTAGATTCCTCATCTGCTCATTAGGTATACTATGCCACTTATGTTACTTTATACTTTAAAACAAGGGAAACAATGAGAAAATGGAAACAAATTAAAAACACCATCGATACTAGTCTATACTTGGAGGTCGTCTGATCGCCTGAAAAATATGGCATTTATTGAAGACTCAGTCTACCATGTATTTAGAGTTGAGATTCAGCAACTATTGGGGTTTCTTTGGAATTTATAGATTTAAAAGCTGATGTATTTAGAGTTGAGATTCAGCAACTATTGGGGTTTCTTTGTAATTTATAGATTTAAATGCTGACAGTGTTGTACTTAAGGTGTACACTCACGGTGCCTTTACAATAATGTTAATTCATCTGGTGCCTATGTATGGATGCATGTATATTTGGAATTTCTTTCATCTTCATACATAATATTCTCTATCAGCAAAAACATCAATCAACTCTTGTTTGAGCTTTTGGTGCACACATTCACATTCCAATCAGAACCATCTTATCTTTTTTTCCCCTGTAAGAGACATGAAGTTCATGCTGACAATAACTTTACTTGGGATACACGTAGGCAGTGAACATCGTCCTCTCCTCAGTGCTTAAGAAGAAAGGAAAAAGAAAGAAGAGAGAGGGCGAGTGTGTGTGAAAGAGAAAGAGAAAGAGAAAGAGAAAAAAAGAAGGGAGGAGGACAGTGGTATTTATTTTATTATATTTTTTCACGTATTTTGTCATATTTTGGAGATTTCTAAAATTCTGTAATTTTAGTTGTCTTTAGAATACCTATAACAGTTTCTTTTTCACTTCCTTTTTCTTCTTTCCTGCATCAAGAAGTCTAAAAATTATTGACATCCAATCAAAATTATTGGACCACTGATTTGTTTGACAATTGTCAAATTTATGAGCATGAGCAATGTTGCATGATGTTATGCATAAGTAACTTTTCATTATCTTCTTTCCCTTATGCTAAGCCCACCAATGCAACATGGCTACTTTTCCAGTCCTTTTGAAATGCATGAGAGATATTTGCTGATTTAATATATATTGAATAATTGCCAGTTTATGAGCATTTGAATGGGTACTACATGTAACTTGGTTTTTTTTGGCATTCCCTACAAAATAGGAACCCAGTGCATGAGAGTTTCTACATTAGGGGCTTTGGGAAGAGTTAGGTATTGAGGGCTCTGAGAAAGTTTATATACATACAACCTTACCCCTAGATTGTAGAGATGTTTCATAGTTTGAATCTATGATCTCCAGATTATAATGGAGCATTCTTACAATTAGAGGCTTTCCACATTAGGGGATTTTGGGAGGGGTAGGTGTTGAGGGTTTTGAGGAAGAGTAGATATATGCAGCCTTATCCATATCTTGCAGAGAGGTTCATAGTTTGAATCCGTGACCTCTAGGTTACTTTTAGCAACCTTACAATTATGCAAGAACTATCCATTTCCCTAATTCAGGCAAAAAACTTAAGTTCCACACAGTACAGTTTATTTAAGATTCTGGTAGTCATGGATGCCTCAAGTTAGATGTGCTTTTCCCCTTTCTGATGTAGGGATTGTATTATGCATTTTCCTGGTAAGCTGCTAAGTTGATTCCAAGTCCTTATTAAGCAAAAATTTGCATAGTTTTATTGATCGCACTCCCTTCCTTTTGCCTTTTCTATGACCACAGGATGTTCTCTGAATATCTTCGCGGAGCTGTTTCTTGAAATTTAAGGGAGCAATTGTTGATATACCATTTGAAACTGGACCCTTTTTTTTTTGCATGAGTGGGCATGGGTTCAGTCTGTTGTGTTGCTTCCAGGGATAGAAAACTGCCTGAAAGAAGCAGTGGTGAAGGTTTTCATAGAAATGCCACACAGTCTCCATCATGGAGCTTTCAGTGGGACAATCGTCGGTGTGTGGCTGATGAAATTGATTATCCATCACATCAACCATGTGAAAGAATAAGCAAGGATGTTGTAACAGAGATGAAAGGTACTTTAGGTTCAGATGATGGGACTATTTCAACTGCAGAAAGTCCTATGGAAGATTTTGTGACTTCACCATCTCAGAAGTCTCCAACTCATGAGGGAGTTGGCTTACATTCTATAGCCAATTCGGGTAAATCGTTGCAATGACGTGTTTCCTTAGCTTCTATTGAAAAAGTGTCTTTGTTCATATATGGCTGAAAATGTGTTTTTTCAGTTGGTTTACTTGCATCTTTCCTCTGCTCTGGGAGTAGTCTGAATGTGTTTGGTTGCTTCCTTTGTGCAATTAATTGTTATAGATTTTTTGTGCAGGATTTTATTTTATATTACTAATTTTGATTGCGTTGAAATGGCAGAATTATAGTGATCATTGTAATCACCCCTATTTGCAGTAACAGAAATTGAGGGGGCATGCTACTTGTGACTGAATCTTTGAAGTCATTTTAATGTTTCATAATATGCTTGACATATTTTATATCTGAGGAATGCCTGTCATATATTCTTTGCACAGGGTCCAAGAACTTACGTTCATTTTACATATTTTATATTTATGAGTTCTGGTCACTGCTATCTGGTGCTGTCTCTTACTTAACTATTTATTTGTACAACTACTGCTTGGATCTTAGGGTAAATTGATGGTTTGAATGTCAGTTGCATACCCAAGAGGTTATCTTGATACACATGTGGCCCTTTTCATGATCAGGATGTAAAATAGGCTGCTATTACTACTAGGCCGATGCAGCATCAAACAAGTATAGCGACAACTAATATTCAACTAATGCCATACCACAAATTATGTTCTTAATTTGTTTTAGTAAAATCTACTAAAAGATAAGAGAGAAAAGGGTGCCGCCTTAAAGATCACTGGTGCAGAAGGCCGAGAAATGTGGAAGACAGCTCCAACATTGACTTTCTTTAACTTCTGAAGCTCTCTCATTCCTTTCTTTCCAAATCATCCAAAAATCTGCTAAAGGAACTTCTTTTCATCTTGCTTTTCCTTGTGCTTCTAATAAACCAGTCCAATTCCATTGGCTCATGGAACACCACAAAATGCACACAATAGATACCCATTATTGGAAAATTAGCAGAAAAAAGATACCATGCCACATGACAAGACAGGGTGAGATCCTGAATCTATCCAGCTTCATTTCACACAGATTACAACTGTTCACTAAGTTGAACCCCCTTATCTAAAGATTGTCAAAACTACTTTCCCAAGTAATCTCCCGAGCAAAGAAGGCGAAGTTTTGTAGGAATCTTAGATTTCCAAATAAGTTTGGAGGGAAACCAATATGGGCAGCAGACGATAAGTGCACATAGAAAGAAGTCAGAAAACAACCCTTTTCTCCAGATTCCTGATAATACCATCCCAAATCCCAGTTTGTGCATTCACAAATTAAAAAAAAATAATAAATCAACATATTCAATAGGTCCGAGAATCCTCATCATCAAATGCCATTCAAATCAATTTCAGACTCCAAACCAATCTTCCATCCTTCAGGCCTGCATAACTGGCAACAGGGCATTCTTATTCATTGTAGGTTGAAACAGAATTGAATAAATCCGCGAAGGCACTTACTATTATGGAGTATTTACTTTTGCTTATTTCTTTCTTTGAGGATCAACAAATTAAACTCTTGAAAACTCTCTTATAGGAAGAATCATGAGGGATTTATGGAGTCCTTTAGAGGGGGTCCATCTCTCAAAGAGATGGAGGGACTTGTTCACTCTATCTTGATCGTTTATTTTTAAATAGTTAATTGTGATTTAATCATTTCAAAATAAATGATTTTACCCAATTTTTTATCTTTTTTAAAAAAAGTCAAATCACAATCATCTGTTAAAAAATAAACAGTTAAGATATGGTGATTGAGCCGTTTAATCTTTATAGAGATGAAGCTTCCCTGAATCCATAATCTATGGCATCACAATCGTACTTATGATTCCACTTATCCACTAAAATTCTCTGTCGATAGTTTTTGTTATTCTATTATGAGTTAATTAAATTTTTTAAGAAATTTATTAACTTACTTTGATGCCCCATAGACACATTGAAGCTAGTGAATTTGACTAAAAGGTTTATGAAACAATGTCGATTGAACACTTCATAAGTTAGAAGTTTGGCTTTAGTATGGTTTGGATTTGTTGGATATGCAAAGAATTTGTTGGTGGTCCTCTTACAACCAGATCAACCATACTTTTTTCATCAATAAACTGTTGCAGAAAATTTTTGAATGATAAAGAACTTTTCCACTTATACTTAGGTGTGGATGAAAATATTGGCCGATGAGATACATATCCGTCAATATGAATCGTTATCAGGGCCCCTCAATATCGTTATTTTTCTATATTGTGACAATATCGTGATATATTTTTATATTTGTCGATACAGTCAATATATCAACCGATATAGTATTGTTAGCTTATAATTTTTAGAAATATTTTTTTTACTCGATATATCCGATACTGATATGTATTGATTAATATATCTGATACAAATATGATAGCGACCAAGGACTGATACTGACACCACACTGATAACGATATTTTCTTCCATGACGCTGGGTGAACTGTCATATAATTGTCTAATGATCGTCCATGATCTGTTGAAACAAGCAGATATAGAACAAAGATCTTGCCAAAACATATGTTTGGGGGGCTGATTTGGAGTTCTATAAACAAAAGTTGCAGTTCTGTTGGATTTACATTAGTTCTCAAAATTGTAATTGTCTGATCGCCCAATAGCGTCAAATGCGAGAGAAGTTTGTGTAACCCAATCTTCTGACTGAAAGACTAGCTCTATGGGAAGTACTTTGTGTTTATGTCAGCCACAAATATCAGTATTTAGGGAAGCTTTTGCTTGATTAAATGCCGAGGGAAGCCCCTAACATTTCTGCCTGAAGATCCTTACTGTGATGTATGCTTCTGAACTTGGGGACCTTCATACAAGTAATATCGATCCTTGATAAATCAAACAAAGACAGCCCACATGATGCTTAATGGGATGATAAATTGCAGGGAAATTTTTTTTTAAGGTTATAAAACCCTCTGAGCTAGCTGATAATTTCAATTGCTTAGCTCTAGAAATTTCCCAAAATTTTCTTTTGCTTAATGAGAAGCCGCACTTGTGAATGCTGCTTCTTACTTCTATCAGTTGGCTTTGAGAATAAATTCCTTTGAATTGTGCTAAAATAGCCTGAATGAAAGTGCCCTTCGAATTCTGAGCTAGTAACACAAAACACATGCTCCAAGTTGGAATGGCAATAAAAAACTATAAGATGAGGTAGGATGAAGCTCAGGAGAAAAAAAATTGAATGGAAGGTAAATACCGTTAGAATGTCACACTCAATAAATAGACCTTTTTTTTTCTTTTTAAGTTTGAACTCCATTTGAACCTTAGATCATAGAAAGTGATCCTAATCCAACTGTAAGTCGATTTAAGAAGTAAATAGATGGTCATATTGATTACGTGGATTTAAATTTGGGTGACTTTTCAAGGGTTTAGATCAATTGGCGTTAGAGCACTGCTTGAATGCTAGAAAAGAAAATTTGGGGAAATGACTTTTGCAAGACCTGAAAGTGATTAGAGATGATGCCAAAAACATGCTTTTGGGGATTTGTCATAAAAATAAGAGATTTAAATGAGTATAATCTCCGGATTTGGTTATGTTGCATCTTGTGACATTGTTAATTATGCTTCTTTATTTTGTGGCCTTGGCTATTGTTATGTTATTATTTGATTTTGTTTATTGTCTATCATTTATCATGATTTTTTATTGTTGCACTCTTGGTGGAGTGGGTTAGTGGACTACGTGTGAGAACGACATGAAACTCCGGTTTGTGGATCTAGGTGATTCTATGTTTGGGCCTAGTGTAGTGCAATACTTATTCTACATTTCGTAAATAAGGTTGATGCGGATATTATGGATATTCCAAGTTAGAAGAGATTTGATTTTATTTGATTAAAATTAATTATTTTTTATTTGATTTTGATTTTATTTGAAGAGATTTTATTTTATTTTAAAAAATTGTCTTATTATTTCCTTATTAGTTAGGAAATTATTTTGTTTCCTAATTAACGAGTAGTAAAGTTTTCTATATAAAGATTATAACTCTAATGTTGATCTCTACTTCTCTTCTCTCCGTTTACCTCTCCTGTTTCTTTCTCTTTTCCCAATTTCTTCTTCTCTTCTCCTCCTTCCCCCTTCCTTGCATCAAAGGAAACGAAAGATATACGAAGATATTAAAGTATTTGGATGTATGACACTTCTTACTCCTATCAGTTAGCTTTGAGAAGAAATTTCTTTGAGATGTGGTAAAATTGCCTGAATGAAAGTGCCCTCAGTAACACAGAACACATGCTCCAAGTTGAATGTCAGGAAAAAAGTATAAGCTGAGGTAGGATAAAGCTCGAGAGAAAAAAATTGAATGGAAGGTTTGGCTTGGTCAAAAAATAACAGGAGCGTTTATGATAAAGCTCATATGGAGAGGACCCTGGAGGTTGGAAGAGTTTCACTAGGGATACCTAGATAATGGTGCATTATAATCTTCAGTAAGTGAAAATAGTATTTTGGGAGAGCGGTTCTTTTGCGACCTGGACAAACCAACCTTTGATGTCTTGTGTGATCGTCTATTTGGATATTTAAGTTGTTTACCTAGAGTTTTTTTATTTTTAGCTGATAGTTTTGGCAAAAATGTTCAATGGGCTTTTCTTCTGCTCAGTTCATTTCTCCTTTTGCATTCCTTCCCTGATCACCTATTTGGCTTTAGAAGTTGCGTAGTAATGCGGATGTGTGTTTGATAATAAACTGAAACTCAGATTTATAAAGGATAATTGAAAATGTAAGGACAAAATCCGGGGAATCACTCATTCTTTAAAGAGACTTGTTCACATTTGATAGTTTTCTTAAGGAATCACTCAACCTAAATGTTGGAAATCATTCAGCCAGTAGAGGGTTTGCTATTAGAGAATAACTCAAAGTCTGATTACAACTCAGCCTAAGTATCCTGGACCATTGTGATTCTTTGAATGGAAAGCAAAATACTGAGAGAAGCTAAACAATGGGTTCATTTTGGCTGATCCTTGGAACAAAATGATAATTGAAATTATCCTCCAGCCATCACATGCCTGTCATGGAATTATTCAGCCACCACATATTTGTCTTCTTTGGAACCTGGTGGGTACTAAAAGCTATCCTGGAGCTCCTCAGTCAAGCAGGTAAAATTAATGATCTTGATTGGATGGCCTTTGCAGATCAGATGATTCATTTTGGTCGGGTTTCTTGGGTTGTTAAGCTTGAGGGTCCGTACTGCGTCAATTTACCTAGAGTTTCTTTATTTTGGCCAGTAATTTTGGCTCTGATGTTTGATGGGCTTCTCTTCTGCTTAATTCATTTCTCCATTTGTATGCCTTGCTTGGTCATCTACTTGGCTACCAAAGTTTCTGAGCTGGAGTTTCCATATTTTTGGCTGATAATTATGGCTAACATGTTCAATGGGCTTTTCTTTTGCTTAATTCATTTTTCGATTTGCTTAATGTTGTTCTCTTGCATCCCATGTATACAATCTGATATTTTTGTTCTTGGGGTTGTAGATCCATCGACTGCAAGCAGATATTTTCCTGAGGTGAGTTCGGCATTGTAGCAGAATTCTGATATGAGGCTTTCTGCGGTTTCTGTTGGCTAATCAAGCTCGATATTTACTTCCTTCTGTATACTAATAATTTTTGCAGGCAAAGACATCTGCAGAATCGCCCGAAATATCAGCAGCAGTTCCCACTAAGCTTGCATTTTCAATGTGTTCAAATTCGTCTGTCTCACAGCCAACCACCGATCCTTTTTGCTCCCATTGTCAATTGTCCCCTGCCACCACCATCCCATCCCGATTGATCCGCCATTCACCTGGACACCAGCTGTTTCGCCAAGTTTCAGACAGTCAAATCCAGGGATTGAAATCACCAAACAACACTTCACTTTCCGATGGCCGGCCATCATTTGTATTCTCAGCTATTAGCAATGAACTAACCACCGGTTCCCAAGGCGGGTCTTCGGATAGCTGGTCACTCCGGACCTTTTCTGAGCTCGTCGCCTTCTCCCAAAGAGAAAGGTGGTCTTTCGACAGTGGGCATTTTGGTTCCGGCCATAGCAAGATTAGCGGTTCAAGCAGCAGGTTCTCATCTTCCCTATCCTCTGATCTCCAAACTTGTGGTGCCTGCTCGAGGCCCTTGGCCGAGAGAGTTTCAGTTTCTGGTTATGAACTGTCTGTCGCCGCTGTATTAGTCTGTGGGCACATATATCATGCCGAGTGCTTGGAAACCGTGACCCCAGAGGCCGACAAGTATGATCCAGTTTGCCCGGTTTGTTTAGTAGGGGAGAGGCAAATCTCCAAGATGTCCAGAAAAGCTTTAAAAGCAGAAGCAGAGTTGAAGATGAAGTTCCATAAAATTTCAAAAAACCGTGTTATGGACAGCTATTTTGATGGTAATTTCAACATTTCTGAACATAAAAAAACTTCCGCTGCAGAAGGAAAGTCGATCCAAACGGAAGCAAGTTCCAGCTCAAGGATCTCTCTCGGGAAGAAACCTTTCTTGAGGCGGCATTTTTCGCTCCGGTCCAAGTGGCTTAGATCAAGTTCCGAGAGTGAATCTTCCGGGAAGATCGGGTTTTGGGCAAGATATCGCCCAAGTTAGCTATCATCATCTGACTATCAGTGAGCAGCTGTTCCCTTTCTAGTAAGGCCCACATTCTTCCTATTAAGGAGATCCATCGTTCGAAGAAATTTCCCGTAATTTTTTCCATAATATGCTATGGGTGGTGTGCAGGTGAAAATTTTTCCTGAGAAAATGATTGACCGATGAAATTTGAAGCTAAGAATTTCGCAATCAAAGCGCGCGCATGTAGAAAGGCTGATAGTTGCTGGTTGCATTATGTGTAAGAGAAAATTCTTTGAAGAAAAGGGCCAAGCAAGCATGCGAGTTAACCAGTTGGGTAAAGATGACTCAGCTGAGTTCATTTAGCACAAACTGGAAGAAGGGAAGCAGCTAGATTATGCTATTTTGATCTCTAGCAGGTTAAGCATGTCTATTTAGAGCATTTTACTGAGTTCTGTCACGATTCTCTAAGTATTGGGAAAATATTAAGCTCCCTTATTTAGAGCTTTTCCCCTGATTTCTTTCTTTTGCAGGTTATCTTCAGCTGATACCTTTCCCTTTCTCTTGTTTTTAGAGCATTCTACTGGTTTTGTTATGACCCTTTTAAATATTAAGCTTCTTTATTCTCGTATTGGTTGAGGTTTATCTTTGCTTTATGTGTTTTTTGGAAAAATGGAGCCTTTGAAAATTATCTGGTGAATAAATAACGTTCTAACCCTACGTTTGATTAGAGGGAATAAAAATTCTATTTTTTTCTTATTTATTAGAAATAAATATTCCTTCGTTTAGTTATAATTTAATCAAAAATAAATATTTATAAGAAAATAAAAATTATTATATTTTATTAGGTAATTTTTATTTTCACATATCTAATAATAACTATTTTTATATTATTATTATTATTATTATTTTTACCTTAT
This sequence comes from Nepenthes alata, assembly GCA_028571085.2. Lineage (NCBI taxonomy): Eukaryota > Viridiplantae > Streptophyta > Magnoliopsida > Caryophyllales > Nepenthaceae > Nepenthes > Nepenthes alata. The sequence continues at coordinate 9,833 of JAOVVI020009323.1, forward strand.
TCCTCATATTATTCTAAAAATAAAAAAAATAAAATATTAATTATTATATTATTTTATTTTAATAATTAAACATGAGAATAATAATTTTAGTCTATACTCATCTTATTATATTTTCTAAGAATAATTATTTTATTTTTATATTATTTTATTCTAATAACTAAACATACAATAAAGATAATGCTTTAATGTCGTCTATTACAACTGCTGATGGGTCTATGCGAATCATTTTGAAAATATAATAAAACTTTATTTGATTATGTTTTGTATTGATGAAATTAAACCCAGAATCTCTAACAATAATAAAATTATATGGCATATATTAATTATTAAATAAAATAAATAATTAGTGAGAATAATATGATATTTGTAAGTTTTTTTATTGTGTTTTTTATTTTTTTAAAAAACTAATATATATGTGTGTCTATTTATAAACAAATGTGACATATAAAAAAATATCTAATTAATTTAAAAAGCATGCCACATAGGTGTCATATAAATCCATTATTTATGTGTGGCACATTTTCGGAGTTTAATTATCAATTTAATATGAGTTTTGATAATATTTATAAAATCAAAAATCTATAACAATACAAAGAATTAAGATTAAATAACAGATTAAATGTTACATTAATTTTATTTTTTTATAATTTTTAAAATAATTTTAACTATTAAAAAGATAAGAGAAATTCATACTTTAAACGATCACAATGGATGAAAGTTTTATATTTATCCATCGTTGCATAACTGGCACACCAGAGGTGCGTCCTTTCCGATCTTACCTCTATTCCGATCACTGATTTTGTTAATAGATGACTCGAGACGAGATTTCTCATTATAGATTGTATATCTACCGTGACACGGGCCTAGTAGTACACCATGGCCCACCCTCAATGCAATGTTAATCAAGCAAGCAATTGATGCATTGTTGAGGGCTTCTAAATTATGAATAGATTAATCCTTCAAATGAAAAAAATAATAAAAATAATAAATAAATATATATATAATCCTTGGTTGGATGTAACTTCAACTTTAAAAGAAAAATAAAGTTAATTAAAGGTTAGATAATTTAGTTGGAAAAAATATATATTTCTCTTTTTTAAAAAATGTTTTGATGATATTCAATGAGCATTATTAGAATAACATTAAGTGATAGTAATATACATCTATCCATTTATTTTAATATTGATCCAATACTTATAATAAATAAATAAATAAGATATGATGGATATAGTTGCTATTGGCCCGAGAAAAAAGTCCATCGAATGATTCGGCCCATAAAAAAATGAATGCCCAATCAGCCCATATGGCCCAAAATCGGTGAACGAATTCGTTGGCCTTATCCGAACAGTTTCCTTATTGAAGGAAAATGGAACCAATTTTAACCGACCGAAGTAGTTTCTTTCTCTTATCTGAATTTAATGGTCTTGATCGCCAGTTGGAACCACCAGTTGAATGACGTCTTATCCACTCGGCGGTTTCTTAAATGGTTTGTAGGAAATGTCAACCGTCCCTTATTTCTATATAAATCCTTCATTCTTAACAGGAAAATGGGACGACGTTCAATCAAATAAAAGTTAACCATAGACAATTTAAAATGCTTCAAGCACACACACCCTCTCTCACTAAGATACTTTCTAAAAAGCATATACTATAAATAAAAATTATTTTTATAAATATTATCACTTGTATCATTCCTTTTCTTTTCTCAAAGAAAGATACTGACTAAAATATCGGAGGATATACCGATAAATGAGTCTCACTAATCATTTAACTGTACTTTGTTATATTATACAGGATTTAGATTAAAAGCATACGGAGACCAGATCCGATTCAGATCCATCATATAGTTTTTGACTCTCTAACTCATACAATAATTCAAATTTGAGGATGAATTAAAATACCATATCAATTAAGAGCATTTGAAATATATCACTTTAACGTGATTTTGTTGGTAAAAATAAAAAATTGATATGAGGTATCAACGGGCAACAATGAGATGTTTGTGAAGCTTTCATAGAGAGATTGTTAGAAGCGTATGCCAACTCAAAAAATCGAAGACGATTTTAATGTTTTTACACATTTTTAGACATCTTATGAGAATGTAAGGATTTACAATTGTGTATTCTTAGCATTTTGATTCTTCACATCTATAGGATCCTCCGACGTATCGGATCTAGGATTCTTTAGATATTTGGCTAACTGTTTGAGAAAATCAGATTATAAAACGAATCATAGGAAGCCAAAATCTCTTATTCGAACAGATTCGCTGATTATTTATAGTTATCATAAGCTCTTTCTCACTATAGTTTGACTACGCATACTTAGTGCAGATACAAAGTCAACCAAAATGCTCAACTGATGAGGTCTGATAAATCGTTACAAATACTTAGAAATGAAAAGCTTAAAGAACTTTGAAATTATTAACTGTTAAATGAAAACTCATTATTTAATATCAAAAGCAGTGCCCAAAATCATATCCGTGTGATCTGTCATCGATACGAAAAAGGGCAGCTCGAAATCATTTTTCCAACGACCAATACCGATTTGACACATCAACCCACATTCAAAATCATTTTACTTTCAAATATTTAATAACTACCACACTTTTTTTCAAAATGAATATTCCCAAATTAGTGGCCAATTAGTATATATGCCAAGTAGGTTTCTTTCACTTTCATTAACAATATTTATTAGCAAGAGGGCATGTTGACCCTTAAATTTATAACCAAGGGATATTCTTACATTAGTGGTATAGCCATTAGCCATCCATCATAGCCAAGTGGTTGCCCCAATGCAATAAGAACATCAACATATTACATATTTTAGTTATATTCTTCAGATATTTTTAGATAATATAATATTTATTTATCTATCTATTTTTATATATATTTATTAAAAAATAAATAAAAAATACTATATTATTAAGAATATTACTGATATTATTCTATAATATATGATCTGTCTTGTATTTTTTTTGTTAGAAAATTATAACATAGTAATGGCGATATCTTGGTAATTAATCCCGCAAAATCAAGAATCATGATCACTTATTAGTTGCTATTGGTGAATATTTTTATTTTTATATTTCTTTGGGTGAAATAAATGCATGATTAAATCTTGGAGTTGATCTTGGAGGAACAAAATCCAACAGGATTTTAGTGAGAGGTTTGTAGAACCTGATTCCATTATATTGCTAATTGAGACTGCTTCTTTTCTAGAAAAATTAATAATTTTATTTTAATATTTTAAATTCAAAATAATCAATTATTTTTAATTAAAAAAACATATATATTTTTTAAAAAAACAGACACTGATAAATGATATTTGTTATATTTAATACTAAGTAATGCGGCAGATTACAAAGATTTTGATATTAATGTTATCAAATTTAATGCGGGTGGCATATATTTTTTTTTTTTTATATGAAAAATATGAATTGATGAAACAGAATTAATTTATAGGTGCAGAATAAAATCAATTTAAATTAGAAATAAAATTAATTTAACATAAAAAGTCAAAAAATACTTTAATAGAATTATTATTTTATTGTTTAATTACTTTAGTGATAAAAATAATAATTTAAAAAAATTGAAATTTTTTTAAATAAGAAATAAAAAATATTAACTCCCTCTAATATTTTTTTATATCTCATTATTAACAAATAACTATATTAATATATTTTTTCATTTACCCTTACTTCAAACTAGATAAAATTATAGTTAAATTTATGTAAGATATGAATTAAATTTAGATAAAAATTTATAACCGTTAAATAAAATTGGGTTAGATATACTTGTAATCTAAAGCGGGCAGGTTTGGACTAAAACATAGATATTTTTTATTTTA
>JAOVVI020009324.1:0-12986 GCA_028571085.2 Nepenthes alata
TAAGTTTGGGAAACTACCTCCTGAATTGCAGCTGAGGCTCGGCAGATGGTGGGCAAGGGGCTCAGTTGATGGCTTTGGTGGAAGAAATGGTGTGCAATGCAAACTAAAAAAACGGTAAGTTTATAGCTATCCCATTGTTTACAATGGGTGGGCAGATTTACACCCCACCCAAACCATATCTTATAACAATAGTAATTGTTTGCAGGACTTGGAGAATGCAATTAACCAAATGAATGATAAAAGTGTCGAAGGAGCGGATGGTGGCTCATTATTTAAGCTTTTGGTAATCTGAGTAGTTGCCTTCTGAATCGAGAATCTTAAGGTCCCTTTTGCGCGTTTCTTTTCTGAGATCAAATGAATGTGTATACTTGATTTCTTGCGTAATTGGAGCTACCTAGATAGTTTCCTTAGGGAAACTAAAATAAATAATTAATTAACCTAACCACTCTCTTAGCTCCAATTTTTGCCTTTCTTTCGTAAAATCCTGTATGTTACTTGCCCACATGAAATTCTTCCTAAATATTTGAGCACTTTGTTGAAGAGAAATAGGATGGCAACGTTCTTTCTAGCATTATTATTATTATTGTTATTATTGTAGGTCTCACATTAAGTGGTTGGCAAAGAGTTCTGAAAACCAGTTGTTCCTGGATTGCAAACTTCTCCATCCTTTCTCTATCCTTTAAGTTCTCAAAATTTTATTGTTCTATCACTGACGAGGATACATAACAAACTTGGTTTCTATAAGACCTCTTACACGTTGCTTGCTGGTAAAAAAAAAGAAAAAAAATTGTAAAGGAAAGGGCTAGTAGGAGAATGAAGTTGAATCGGTAAAGTTTGGAGCATTAGTATGAATGGAATGAAAGAACCAACTCAGCATATTAGGAGCAATTAGTTGATACTTGATTTTTATTCATATGAAAGAACCAACTCAGCATATCTTCCATCTGTTGAGAAGCATAATCAAAGCCAGTGAATGGTGCTTAGTGGTCCTAGGAAAGTCTTACAATTATTACAACACAAATGGTCTCTTTTACACAAGATGCTCATTCCTCTTTCCGAAGAATGTGTTAGCAATCATAAGATAATACCATATTAGCTACCACAGAATTAAAGATACTCTTTTGTCATTTTCTTGTTACCGTTAAATTTTATTATGACTTGGTTATACACTTTACATGTTATTCATTAAAGGCGAAAGTTGTAAGGTCGTTTGACAGGAACAGGAAACGAACTTGTGATCAATCTAGTGGGCCTACTAGCAGAACTACGAGCTAATCTAAAGTCTTAAAAGGCTAGCTGGCTTTCTCTTCCTTGGCCGATCGTGTACTAAAACAAATGGATGTTAGAGCCTTTGAGGGGATGTTAAAATATCATTTCCCATATTTGTTTAATTTATTCTCGAACATTATTAGATTATACTGAGATATCTCGGATTATATAATAGAGTTATTTGAAAAATAACTCATTGCCTATAACAGCTGAACATTAAAAAAAAGATCAGATCCGATGATCTCAGTATTCAAAGGAAGCATACATGCAAATTCAAGTTCAGGTTGTAAACTTTAAATTTTGAGTGCTTAATGTGTAAATTAGTTGATTGCTATCTTTTTTTTATCTGATTGAGTGATTAATGTGTGAATCACAATGTTATTTGGTAGTATTTGAGCTGTGTGAATTATTTTGATCTAATAATATTTTTGGCAAAATGTCTGGATCTTGACAGACTAACATTGTGAGGCTGAGTAGCGAGAATCAGAGTGTTAATCAAAGTATCGGCATGAAGAAAAAATGGTATTTTTCCTAGACCATTTTTCCGTTTTCAGGTATGTTGTATTTAATTAAAAGTTTACTTGTGTACTTCATTCAAATCAATATTATTGTGCAATTACAATGTCATGTATTCAATCTAGTTATATGTATGTATGATTGTTTGTGTTTATTTGTGAGTTGGCATAGAAGATTGCATATATGTATGCTTGTTGTTTGTAATGCATATAATATATAATTATAGTTGTGTATTTCTGAGGATTGTTGCTCTGTATCATCTCCTCGTCAGCTAAATATGTCTCTAACCTGTAAATTCTGCCTGAGAGTGACATGGATTGCCACTTTCTCACACACTAAACAAAGAATAAGAAAAAGAAAAAGAACAAGAGAAGTTCATGATGGGAAAAGTGTTACGGCCAGTCACATTGTTGCAGCAACATTCCTTGTTATCTATGTTCAGATGTCATATGACACTACTAGTATATGTGAAATTAAACCCCCCCACCATGTGAACTGGGAAGACATCCAATAAAATACCTAGTTTAAAAAATATAATTAATTTAATCGGTTGTCTTCTTCTTTTGGTCAGTTTTAGTCTATCTGTTTTCTCTGATGCACTCCATGAAAAGCTTATGATTTGATTGCTCGAATTGAATAAGGTAAAAATAATATAGCTGTTATGGAGGAATAAAATAATGTATGAATAGAGTTAAAAATTAGATTTTACAGATTCTGCTGATTACAATATACCAAATTCCTCATACAAATCAATCAGTTGGTCGATTTTTTCTTCCAAATTCCTGGCCTAGATCTTACTTTGCGATTAAAAGCAGTGACTATAAATTCTCTAGTAAGTAAAAAATTACCCCAACTATTTGATCTTTTTCTCCAGAGTGTAACGAAGTTTAATCATTTTGCTTTCTTTTCATTTCCTTTATAATCTTCTAACAGGTACACAGTCGAAAGTACTGGTTCCAGAGCTTCCACCACTCAAAGTCAAAGACATTCCGACTATTAGATCAAGTAGTCCCGAAGCATTTTATCAGCTTACTACCTGGATGTGTAAACAAATCAAGGCCTCTCATGGTGTAAGTGGAATTGCGTTTTGGTGCGTGATTTTATCGTGTTATAGCCATTGACAAAACTATGCTATCATGCTGTTGGAGTGTGGGAAGCAAATCAATGGATTGATTAAGTTTATAAATGAGTGCTTGAAACTAAGAGGCAGACTAACTGACTTCAGTTGCTCCATTTTTTTCTCTTCTGGCAGGTAAATAGAAAGTGCAGAGGACAATTTTGACTGGTAGTAAATGTGGTTTGAAGGGTTGATCTGATCTTGCTTTGTTCTTTTATCTTCCATACCCTTCTCTCTGAGCCTTGCCAACGATTTGAACTTGGAAGTATTTCTCTTTTTACTATTGACATGGACGGATTGTTGCTTCAGATGTAAGAATTCCTTTTGCAATGGAAATAAATAAATAAATATCCTTCCACAGCCGTCTGTACAGCCCTGAGTTATACTCCCCAGAGCACGGCCTACCATGTATGAGCCTGATCACCTGTGTCAGAAGATCAGTCTTCGGTTTTCATGTTGACGCGGGTAATCCATACTCCCATAACCTATATAAAATGGGAAAAACAGAACAGAAATGATTTGTTGCTAAACCAAAACAAACTAAGTCTTTTTTTTTTAATTTCCCCCCGATTATCGAATAGAGCTGTTGTTATGTATTAATCGAGTTTTAATGTAAGTTGTTACCTCTCATACTTTTTTTCTTTTTCTGCAAAAATTGCAAGAATCTTTGGGATGCCAGACCTTTGCTGTCCAATCCCATATATTCTCTTCCTCTTTTATTTTAGTACTGTGTTTTTAGAACTCCCGCATCTCATAGTATGGGTATTAGTTTGTAACTTTGGTTCTTTTTTTTTTCGTGATCACGTGTACATTATTGCATAACTTGAATTTTGATAATTTTGTTATAATTTTTTGATATAGAAATGAATACTATTGTTAAAAAAAGTTGAAACGTATTTTTGATATTCCCGTTTGAAATCTGAGCTAATCAATTGCTTGAACATGAGATTGGTAGGTTTTTTTGTTCTTTTGATGCGTACCTTAAAATTAAATAGTAATTCAAATAAAATTTGCTTGGATTATCAAATTATTTTATTTAGATTTTACATATTACAATGTGAAATAAGAGATCAACGAATATAAAATTTGTTACTTGGTATATATTTTAATGTTTAAATTAATAACATTTACTAAAAAATGGGAAAGGGATAAGAAAAGTAAGGATATAAGAGAGTGAAAGATAGAGGATAAGATTTTATAATTTGTGGATAATTAAGTAACAAAAGGATTAGAACTCTATATTTGTTATTCGGATTCTTTCTCTAATTTTTAGAATAAATAAATATATTTATAGTTATATCTTTAGTTAATAGTAAATTTTTAAAGAGAATAAATTGATCACGATTTAAATGGTTATTCTGATTGAAAACTGAATCATTTAATCATTTATTATAATCTAATTGGAAAGCATTCTGGGACAATCTAATTATTTTTTTTTAATTGTAAGATATATTAATTATTTATTTGAATTAACAAATAGAAAATATTTATTCACGTTTTGATACATTCATGTACCAAAAAATATAAGATATTTTCTTATATGAGATTATTAAATTATTTGACTTGAACAAAAAGAAGAAGAAGAAGAAGAAAACGATGAAACATTGATAAGAAATCTCATCGATAGTGGTAGAAGAATTGGAAGATTCATCATGTTTTTCTAGAAGCAACATTTAGTTAGATAACTTAAATTGATTGATAGTAAGTAAAGGAAATCATCACATCACCTAAACTAAGAGAAATCTATTTGGATAACTTCCTAATAGACTAATATCAGGAACTTAGATACTTCACAATAGATGCACACGCTGATCTCTCAATATAGAGACGCATGAGCCATGATACCCCTATTAGCATAAAGTATCAAGTGCAGCTACCGAAATAGAGAATCAGTTCGGTTCATAATATTGTATAAAAGATAAAAATCAAGACTATTTTTCATATAAAATAAAATATCTAAAATATATTTTATAAATATTTTTTTAAAAAATATAATGATATTTAAGTGAACTATCTTCTCTCTGATCCACCAAATACTGATCAGCTTGTAAAATATGAATAGCGCCGTCAAATAGTGAAACTTAGAAGTCTGGATGACGATAGAATGAAAACAACTCCTTTCTTAGTAAAAAAATAAGCTATAAAATGAAATGTTTTGAAGCCAAAAAAAAAAAAAAAGGTAGTTAAAGGATCAAAAAATCTCTACTAATATATGGAAAAGTAGATTTTGAGTAACAAGAGGAGATAGCAATAATGTATACTAATTATGAATCCATTAGAAAGAGATGTTCGAACAATAAATAAAGCAAACTACTTGAATTTTTACTCTAACACATTCGAAACTCAAATTTAAAATTACTTAAATTTTTACTCTAAAACACTCGAAACTTAAATTCAAAACTACTTGAATTTTTACTCTAACACACTCGAAACTCAAATTCAGCCTTTGGATATGGAGGGCTAATATTGAGTGTAGCCAAAAATGAGGTTGACTCGACCTATTAAAATAAGGGGCTCGTAAATAATAAATTCATAAAAAGGTATGGATTAATCAAATTGTTTAGCCCAAATAAGATAATAAAAGTTAAACTCAATTTAAAAAAGAATTTAATCGAATAATTAAACTTTTGAGTGACCAAATTATTGAATGGTTAAGTGACCGAACTGCTAAATATATTAAAGTTCAAAGATCCAAATGGATGAATCATCAAATTAACCCTCGATTAATCTAACCGTTCGATATGATTAACTGTCTAATTTAATTAACTGTCAAGTCATTCGAATCTTCGGTATATAATATGCTTAATAGTCCGATCACTTTGTTGCTTGGTAATTCGATTGTTTAAAAAGTTCAATCCTTCGATCAAATTCTCTTCTAATATGAGCTCAACTTTTATCATCTAAATTTGAGTTTAACAACTTGATAGATCCATACTTTCATATGAATTTATTATTTTTAAGCTCATTATATCAATCGGTTAGATTAATATTATTTCAAGTGACACCGAACTGGGCCATCGGAATCCTTGCCCTTTCTGTGATGGCATTCTATTTAGTATATTCTGTTACTTCTAGTATTAGAAAAATACAATTCCAAAGAAGTGGTAATGAGGAAAATAAAGTTTAAAAGCTACTAATTTTTCTATTTTAGATAATGAATAATTCATCAATTATATAACTACAACTTAGTTTAATTATCTATCCAATCAATGATATAACCATCTTTCTGATTTGTTAGAAAACATGGACCGTTACATCACAAAGGTATGAGTATAAGCTACATGGAGAAAATATAAGCCATAATTCATCTTTCCAACACATTATTCATCAAGCTTTCTTCCCTTTCCTCATATTATAAAAGGGCCTGGGCTTCAAAGTTCCCAGTGACCTTATCAAATATAGTTGGCCTGAATGTTGGTACGCTTAACTAGCTTTTTTTTTACCTGAAAAAAAAAAAAGCTTCTTTTTAATTATATTTGGTACAAATCCTTTTTTATTTATATGAATTTTAATATTAAAGATGTTCGTACTAATGAACAACACATAAACCACATATAAATTTAAAGACAAAACTTACAAAGAAAATTTACGGAACATTTAGGAAAAAAGAGCAAAGGATTGTGAATTTGAGAGCGCTTATCTTATTTCTATCTATAACCTGCATAAATATTGTTATGTACTTACAGAGCAACTCTGACACTTTCCTTCCTCGGAAGATTCGGAAAATAACAGAACACAAGCATTAATTGTATGCAAGCTACAATTCAGACGCAAATCATTCTACTGGGACTCAAAAACCAGATGAAACAGTGATCCTACATCGAAAGTCATGTGGGATGGGTGATGATGGCCATTCCAACCACATTAGTCGATTGAAAAGGGTGATGATGGAACCCAAACAAGATCGTCCGGTGGAAATACATGGCACACCGGGGCCGACCCTGGCCCAACTCCAAGCACCTTGAACGCTGCATGATTAGGATCCCAATGTGATGTATTCATATGGCACACACCCACAGCCTCTATTCTATCCCCCTCTTCATTTCTTAATGTGATTAAGTAAAGCTTTGCGTCGCCCTTTTGCCCATGGCAGTAGAAAACTGCGTAAGGATACGGCATAGTATGGCATCCAATCATCCTTGGAGTTTCCAGATCCCTGTAAGTCAGAGCACTGTAGTTTTGGAAAGGAACGGTGGAGTTCCTGAGTTGGGTGGTGGTTAGGACTTTGAGGCCCACGCCTGACCCGAAAACATCACCAAGATTCTCGAGCATGGACTCGAGGGAGGTGGCACAGAATTTGGTTTCTCCCTTGATGGGAGGGAACTCGCAGTGCTTCAAGGTTTCTTCCATGGCGTTTGCTTGAGCGGAGTACTGAGGGAACTGGAAGAAGTTGAGGAGGTAAGGGAGGCGAGCTAAGGAAAAGGGGATTGAATCAGCTTCTTCTCTGGGGAGTATATTTGGAGTTGTGGAAGGATATTTGATGGGAAAGTACAGGGGAATTACTTTCCCTACTCTGATATCTTCGACCTTGAAAAAAATGTGGAGCGATGGATCCAACGTTGCTGGCGATGATGACTGCCTATGAGCATGCATGTGTTGATGGGGGATCTCTTTGCTACCATCACCATCGTCATCATGATCATGAAGGGCGTCCATCCCATGATCTTGTGCAGTTCGATTGTTGTTTGGATTCCCTCTCCCCGCTAATTCCCTGGCAAAACTTCCATGGAATACACACTGGAAATTGCAGTTGCATGATTAGTTTTACAATGAAGTGGAGACATATCGATGGAAAAACAAGTGAACAGAAAGGAAGCCAAACATACGCAGAAGAAAGAATGAGATTGATCACCTCAAGAAGAATCAAAGCATATAGGAGGAAGCTCCAAGGTCTCGTTGATCCAACACCCATTTGTGTGGTCATCTTTTTGTTATTCTTCTGTTTTGGAGAAATCGGCTTTGGACTTTGTATTTGATTTCTAACTACTATCAGCTATAATGACAAAAGGCGGACACACCTATAAAATATTGTATTTAGATGAGCATATAGCAAGGGTTTTACTCGATCATTCTCTCTCTCTCTCTCTCTCTCTCTCTTTTGTAATCGTAAATTAGGTTGATGCTTTTTTTTACAAATACAATTTATTAATCTAGAAGTTCAAAATTTACACTCATCTATTTGATTATATATATTGTAATAGGCAAAATATATGTTGTCATGGTGTGCAAAATCTAATTGAGATCAAATTTGGTAGGTCCTAAATCATAGAATATCACATCTTACCCTAATATTTAGGTAATAAAAATGGTTCAACCATTCAAAGGTTGAATGACGGTTCAACTTGGCAACCACGTAGCCATGATTGTTTGAGCTGGTCCATTAAAAGAAACAGCTGATGAAATCAATTTCTCATCATTACGATTGTCAAAATAAGAATTTCATCACCCACGTCTCAAAAAGTTTGAAACAATTGGACCGTATCAGTTAAATTTGTTGTAGACTTCTCGGTCATGCGTTAGTAATTAATTATCATAATAGTTAATGTAGTTAGTGTGTAGTAGAAGCCAATTGACCATAATCCTATCACAGATACCTTCATCCTATTATTTTCTTGTGGATGTGTGACAATCGTATAATATGACAAACAACAAATTTCTCATTTCAATTAGCATCATATTAGGGTTAAGTGCATCTTTGGCTTTGTCCCATCCTACGAGAGAAGAAAAATCTAACGACAGCTTTGGATTATTTTCAACCACTAACTTATGTAAAACTGCGGTATAAAAGAAAGAGCTATAGCTACCACATTAAACATTGAATACTTTTGACTCCCTATTTTTTCCCCCCACAAAAAGAAAGCAAAACATTGTGGGGTATTCCACAAACAGGGAAATTGCACAACTGATAGCCTATCAACTCCAGTTGGCAACTTTATCAACATAAAACTTTAGTCCTTACTACTTTTTCTATTATTATTATAATTATTATTGGAATCTGTATTATTAATCACTCGCTGATGAGAATTCTTTTTAGAAGCAAATCAACATTGGCCCGGTCATCGCTTTTCGCCAGCTAAGCAGGAAAAGGAAATATGTGGTACAGGTGATTTGCCAATAAATATTTTAAAAAATATCTTTAAATGCGACGTCATTTTGTGCATTTATTGATATTATTATGTAGATAATTAATAGATAAAATATTAAACTAAGAGACAAAACATAACATTCATCAAGAACATGTTCTATTGAAACAAACACCAGGACGATGAAGTGCCAAAAGTAAAATAGGAGATCTCTACTGTAAATAAAGACTAGAAGCCGACCAGCTGAGATTTTTAAGGGTGACTTTTGGGCTCGCATGCTCCTTTTCCAATTTTGACATTAAAGTAGGGCATGCAGCCACCTACCTGCATGGCCACTTGCTAGCCATGCCCCTTTTTCCGTTTTTTAGTGTTGAATGTGCAGTGGAAATCAACTCTCTTAAATGTTGCCCACCTCCTTAATCTATAATATTTATGTATTTTATCTTAGATGATTTAAATTCATTTGAAGATAATATTTCTGTTACCTTAAAATCATATTTTAAAAGTAGGAATTGCAATGTATTATCCTCGTAAAAAAAAAATTGAAACGTCCGTCTCATATATGATAAGATTGGGAATATATATATATATATATATTAGCATTCATCATGCGACTATTTCCTTGAGGAAACTCAGCAACTAGATATGATATTAATTTTTTATAGCTTCAGCTTCGACACGTACCTGAAAATTATCCTTTGATTGCGGAGCCTGGATGTTTCTTCCCCAGTGAGAGTGAAAAAGCAAAGGAATAAAGAAGCGAGGTGACGATCTGAAACTGGCATATTATTGACATTGTAAATATCACAACTACACGGAAAATTGTAAGTCAATTCGATTTAAAATTAGTTACGGATCAAGATCAGGGCCATCCAAGTGCAAGGAACAGAAATTTAATTGACCATCCGAGTGTCAGAATAAATGAATGGAGGATTTCAATGTGGCTAAAATAGTGCCATCCATGGTAGTTGACACCCAGGCACTGAAAAATCAATGGAATCATTCCAAAATTAATTAATTAAATGCTGGAAGCGCAGAGAAATTTAATTAGAATCGATCAAATTCACGGAACGGAAAACTTGTATTCCGAGGAAATACAAAACAGAATGTATAGAACTGAGAATTTAGAGTACCTAATTAACTGGATGTTGCGGCAACCTCTGTTTTTTGTTTTTGTTTTTTTTTGGTCTCACTTCTCTCCAATGTTGCCTCTTTTAAGGAAAATAAAGAAAGCTCATTCACTCGATCTGTACAAACACAGTGAATTGACTCAGCAACTCTCTAGGTTCAATGTAAGACATTAATGGAGTGTATAGTTAAGGGAAACTCACTGGATATGCATACAGAAGCTTATTCGACAAAATATTCGTTGATTCTTCCCATTTTTAGTTGATTCGTTTTCCCTGTTTGACATCCGCACTTCAAATTTCAAAAAATGGGGCTAAGAAGGAGATTAAGCAGCCGCTTGAGGGACGATTTGGTGTCAAATAAAAATATAAACTATATAATAATATTTATTATAAAAAATTCAGTTAACAATTTTTTATTTGAAGGATAAAGTTTAAACAAATTTACTATAAAATATTAGGTTATTAAATAACCATCTCTAATAACTTTACACAATAACTCGTATAAATAACCGATTAAATATAATTCATAATACATCTAAGAATCCATAAAAAATATATGTATAACTAGAAAATAAGTAACCAATCGATAAATTATCCTATAACCGAAGAAAAAATAATTTATTCAAATTTAGCAAAAAATTAAAACTTGATTCAAATTTCAATAAAATGCCAAAAATCTTGATATTCTCTCACTTCTTCATTTTATCTCCTTCTACGGTACTCTTTGTGTTAAAATGCTCCAAATTTTGATCTAAAAATTGCAAAATGTATTTTTATACTCCAAGTTAGAGTTCAAATGCCAGCTTAAACACCACTGGATTTCAAACGCCGGTTCTTAGAGTTCAAACACTAAATGCAAAACTATATAAATGCACCCACTTGAATTGACATACAAATGTCACCTCAAATACACTTACTATTGGAATGCAAGCATGACCACCCCTTATACGTCTGTTAGGGACCATTCTCTACTTTAATCCTTCACTTGAATAAACCATCGCACCGAAATTAAATGAACTGCCAGATGATTTGTTTATTGACTATAAATTTTTAAAAAAGTAACGTAAAATTTAACAAATTTTTTTCTCACAACTTTGTAGGAAACCCGTCACCTCTCCAATTATTATAATCTCTTACCCTTTGATAATTTTTCCTCCACGAAAATTTCGACGATGACTTCTATGCGTTTGAATGTCACTTTTTTTGCTTTATCAAAACACTTTGAGTATTATTAATCCTTTTTACCGCATTCACATTGATAAGGTTGCTCTTTTTGACTCTCCTTCTAAATAGGCAATCATAGCCTTCATGATGTACTAGCTTGAATTCTTACTTTTCCTAACTTTAATTGCGGAGCCTTTAGTAAGTTTTCATTAGCATTGTCTGAATATCATACAAAAGCCATTTTTATCAAACTTGGCAACTAAAATCAAATTCAATCAGACACTTGAAATATACAAGCTCCTCAACATGAGTTTCATTCCATTACTTATCTACTAGTTAATAATCCTAATGCCAACTATCCTTGAAGAACTACTACTTTTTATTTTAATACCACATAGTATCCGAGCATATAGGAAGTGAATAAGGATTTTCTTGATGTCACGTAGAGTAAAGATTTACTATCCATCACCTAACTTATCTTATGATTCGTAAAATATTCTGTCTACCCCATGTTAATGACTACAAGGACTCATTATGTAGGGATGGAGGCCTAAACATTATCATTGTGTTCCCTCCTATCCTGGAACTCACTATCTCTAGCCATCTCTTATTTTCGTTTAAAGCAATCTAATTTTATGGGACTTTTTTTGCCACATTGATAGTACTCAATTTGCTTTAACTTGAATTGATTATTGCTCCTCTGTAACTTTCACCTCTTTTCGACAATTTTTATGCCCCTTATTGCTAGTTAAAAGTAAGGCACTCAGCTTATTGCTTTCTCTCTGCCTAGATTTATTAATAAATAAAAAAGTAATAACTTTATCAAGACCGAATGTATTCTTTTTGAATAATAGTATAGTAATAATATAATCATATATTATCGGTAACATAGCCAGTAATACTAACACTTTGTCCTCATTTTTTATCTTCTTGTCAAAAGTGGATATTTGCATCAAAACTTGGATAAACTCGTCTAAGTTATTCTCAAATCTTTTCTCTTTTGACAACTAAAGTTTATAAAATTATTTCTTCACATGTAACATTATTATCAAAGATTTAGAATTTGTATCATCCCTTAGGCTTTATCTAGACTTTCAATGGGTCCAATAAACAATGTACCTTTCAAAAAATATTGTCCATAAATTATAACTTAATTATATAATTTGCCAAATACTTTATATCTTGTCAATTCTTATCCTTCATTTTCTCTGGCTTGTATTCTTTTTATTCTTAGTATTTAATTATTCTTTTACTAGTCAAAATATTTTTCATTTTGTCTTATAAAAAAATAAAATTATTTTATTTCTTAGATTATTCAATATAAAATGACAAGCTATTCAACGATAATACCATTAAGTGTAATTTTCATATTGAAAAACCTACACTCTCATAATACTTTTTGAGATTTGAAGCACACATAGCCAACATAGTGGAAATAACTCCTAAAATTTTCATCAATCATTAACTATCAATATCCCGTGTAGCATAATAAATAATAATACGTAACTATAGCACTATTTAACGTAAAAAAATATTTTCTACCAAAATAAAAATTATAAGACAAATTCCGAACAAATCAATTATAAAATAATTTCATTTGAGAGTCATTTCTAACAATCTATATGAATAGTCAGTTAAAGGTAACCTCCAACACATGTAGCATCCCACATGAGAAAAGTATAATTAGAAAATAAGCAACCAATTAGT
>JAOVVI020009325.1:0-13677 GCA_028571085.2 Nepenthes alata
AAGCTCCTATGTGGCATCATCAGCTGACTGGAATTGCCATTGAACAAGAAACTGAGGCACAACTACTCCTTGTTGGAGAACTTTTCTGAAACTGATAATCTGAGAAGGGAACAATAGGGGTTGGGAGTCCATAGCTTCCTGCGGAAATGTAATCGGCTGACTAGGGGCTCTGTCGTGGCATTTCTTAAGTAGAGACATGAAAAACATTATGAATTCATGAATACTCCGGAAGGTGCAATCGATATGCCACCGAGCCAATGCGTTCCATGATTTGGAAAGGCCCATAATAGCGCTTGGCTATTTTATTCGATTGCCGTTGTGCCACTATGGCTTGCCTGGAGGGTTGGAGTTTGACAAAACCCAATCATCTACTTGAAATTCTTTATCAGTTCGGCAGGCATCAACTTGATTCTTCATGCGTAGTTGTGCTTGCTGGAGATTATTTTTGAGTTGTACCAGCAGGCCGGCACGCGCAGACAGCAATTCATCTATAGCGGCAATTGATGAAGTTCCCTAGATGTAGTCGGCCAAAGCAGGAGGTGATCTGCCATAACAGCCTCAAACATGCTCATTTTAATAGAAGAATGCCAAGCGGTGTTATAGCTCTACTCGGACCAAGGAAAAAACCGAACCCAGGTCGAAGGGTTTTCGGCTACAAAGTAGCGCAAGTAATCCTCCAGGCACCGGTTGACCACTTTGGTATATCCGTTTGTTTGTGGGTGATAGGAACTGCTACTAGACAAGGTAGTACCTTGCAATTTGAAAAGCTCCTTCCAAAATTTGCTCATAAAAATGGGTCCCGGTCTAATATAATTTCGGTTGGTAATCCATGCAACTGGCAGACTTCTTTAACGAGCACATCGGCCAAGTCTTCCGCACTGAAGTGAGTGTTGAGGGCCGAGAAGTGGGCATATTTAGACAACCGATCAACCACCACAAATATAACGGTCTTTCCTCCGGATATAGGCAATTTGGTAATAAAATCCATAGATAGTGAATCCTAGATTTTACCTGGAATTGGAAGGGGCTGCAACATTCCTTGAGTAGCGATGTTGAGGGGTTTCACTTGGTGACAAATAGAGCAACGGGAGATGTAATCACGGATATCCTTGCGCATGTGAGGCCAATAAAAATTGGTGGAGATTCGAGTGAAAGTCCGTTGGACCCCCCCATGTCCCCCGATTGGCAAATTATGGTATTCATGCAAAATTAAGTCTAGCAAAGCAGAATCAGCAGGCACCAAAATTCTACTTATATAAAAGACCAACCCGTCCCACACGGTATAATGTTCAAAGTCCCCAGGTCGGTCTTGAATGGAAGAAATTAGTTCGGCAGAAGGGGCATGTTTACTATGAAGTTGCGGAGGACAGCTAATAGGGCTATTACCGGTTTAGAAACTGCACATAGTGCATGGTAGGATGCATTAGGGAGCCGTGACAGGGCATCAATTGGCCCGTTCTCCTTGCCTGGTTGGTAGTCTATTTCAAAATCATAGCCCAATAATTTAGTGATCTATCTTTGTTGCTCAGGAGTGTGGATGACCTGCTTTAATAGGACTTTGAAGGGCTGGTGATCGGTCAGGATGGTAAATTTAGTGCTCAAGAGATACTGCCGTCATTTTTTTGCAGCCTCTGAAATGGCACAGAGTTTTCTGATGTAGGTGAAGGATGTTTGCAGCCTTGGACAAAGCTGCTTACTGAAGAATGCAATAGGATGTCCGGACTACATTAATACACCACTGATACCATCTCCTGACGCATCACATTGAACAACAAATGGTTTCGAAAAATCTCGTAATGCCAGCACCGGAGTGGTGGTGAGGGAGTTTTGAGGGCCTGAGAAGCCGTCATCGCATCAGGAGACCATATGAAGGCATTCTTTCACAATAACTGGGTGAAGGGTGATGAAATTTGGGCATAACGGGCTACAAACCGCTAGTAGTACCCTGCTAACTCGAGGAAACCCCGCAACTGCTTGACGTTGGCGGGTGTGGGCCAACTTTGCACAGCTTCAATCATAGCTGAATCTACTGCCACCCCCTTCTTTGAAACAATGTGCCCCAAGTAAGCCATCGAGGTACGCCCGAACTCGCATTTAGATTGTTTGGCATAGAAGGAATGGTTTTGCAAAATCTGCAATGTACGCACCAGATATTGGAAGTGCAGTTCCCAAGAGGGATTGTAGACCAGAATATCATCAAAGAAAACCAAAACAAATTTTCATAGGACAGGGTGGAAAATAGAGTTCATCTCGGACTGAAACATGGAGGGTGTATTAGAAAGGCTGAAGGGCATTACCAAAAACTCGTAGTGGCCTTCATGTGTAAAAATCTATTTTATGAATATCGACAGTATGTACTCGCAGTTGGTGATACCCAACTTGCAAATCCAGCTTTGAAAACATGCGAGTTCCATGTAATTCATCAAATAATTTATCCACGGTAGGGATGGGGAAACGATCCTTAATTGTAAGTGCATTGAGAGCCCGATAATCTACATAGGACCGCCAGTTGCCATCCTTCTTTTTAACCAGCAATACGGGGGAAGAGAAAGGGCTCGTACTAGGCCGAATAATACCTTCTTTCAGCATTTCTTGAATAAGCCTCTCAATTTCTGCCTTTTGAAAATAAGGATACCTATATGGTTTGACATTTACTGATACCGTGTTGGGTTTTAAAGGGATTCTGTGATTTATAGAAAGGTGAGGGGCAACCCGCGGGGAATGCAAAAGCATCTACAAAGGAGGAGAGGATGTTGTTGAGGTTCGTAGTAATTTGTGGATTGACATTAGAAGGAAACTGGGCGGGGAAAAAAGAGGTGGCTAGCTGATTGTCCAGGGAAGCTTCTTGAGCGGGAAGGATAGTTAACTGAAAGTAGGAAGCGACTAACTGAGTGAGGTCACTTCTTCTGAATTGACCCAATGTTATGGTGGCTACCGAAGCTAATGGCATACCATGTAAAGCGAGTCTAGTTCCGTCATGATCGAAACTCATCCATAAAGCCTGATAGTCAAAGAGCACAAGACCAATTGAAGCTAGCCATTGTACGCCAAATACAATATTGGCTTCGTAAATCAGTAACAGATAGAGATCAACATTGAAATTGGCTCTGCCAAGAGTAATCTGGACTTTGGTACACAACCCCTCGCATCTCAGGGAATTCCCATTGCTCACTATGACGTTGAGATGATGAGAAGGCTCTATTGGAAGTCCAGAATACTTAGCCATACGTGTCTGCAAGAAATTATGAGTAGACCCACTGTCAACTAAAATAACAATCTGTTGACCCAAGATTTGTCCCTGCAACTGCAAAGTAGTAGGTACAAAGTGACCTTCAAGAGCATGAAGAGAGATGGAAGGAGTATGGTCAGGTGGAGGAGGTAAGGAATCGGCCTCCTGGAGTTGGTCGTCCATAATTTCTGGTTCAGCAGAGTCCATCTCCAAACTTTGGGCTCCAGGCAGAGTACTACCATCATCCTCCGTGATCATACATAAAAATTGTGGGGGGTTTACATTGATGACCCGGCATAAACCTTTGATCACAATTAAAGCATAGGCCTCGGTTCTGACGGGAAGCCATTTCGGCTGGGGTCAATTTTTTTATTGGCAAATGAGAGATGGGGTTTTTAGCTACCGTTGGAACAGTATTATCAGAGGATTTGGGAAGGGGTAGCTGTGATGAACTTGTCCGACTTGCATTCATTTTTTCCTCTACTAATTTTGCCATACCATTACCGTTTGGCAAAGTCATGGGCTTCAACAATAGTAGCTCCCGCCGAATATCGTCCCTGAGGCCGGAGATAAAACAGTTTAATAGATTGGTGGTTGACAAACCTGGTGTTCGTGTAGAGATAGACTCGAATTCGGCCATATATGCAGCCATGGTTGTAGCCTGCCGGAGCTTGTACAGAGTGGCTTCGTGATTCATATATGAAGAAGGCCCGAAGCGAAGTTCGAGATCCTTGGCGAAAATCTCCCATATGAATAGCTGGCGTGTTGCATGCATCCACTAGTACCATTAGAGGGTCGCACCAATCATATAGAAGGCAGCTACGATTAATTTTTGTTCTAGCGGTGTACCATGGTACAAAAAGAACCGCTCAATCTGGAACAACCAACTGATGACGTTGTCTCCAGCGAAAAATGGAATCTCAAGCTTGGGCAAACGAATTTGGGAGGAGATCTGTGTGTTGGGTTGCGAGGCTAGGACTATGGATCGGGTTTGGGTGGATGGGTGAGAAATAACTATGGGTGAAGGTTCGAACGAAGTCGGTGTGGGTAGCAAAGGGGGGTTTGAAGATAATCGGGTTTGTCGTTCGAGTCGAGCAAGGGTTTATCTCATTTCAGTGATGGAGTGCTAGATGTCAATGAAGGATTGTTGAAACTGCTTTGTGGTGGTCGAAATGATATCAAAGCGGTCTGCTTGTTGGTGTACAATACTCACGACTTCTCTCAGTTCTTGCGCAATGCCAGCAATGGACCCTTCGAGAGCCCTATATCTAGTCGTCATACCCTCTGTAGCACCAAAATATTGCAATCTTCCCACAGCGAAGCTCTGCGACAGCGATTGGCTGCACCACAACCACAATTAGCAGGGGAAAAACAAACGGGGAGGGGAGTTCAGATAGAGAGGTGTAGAGGGAAGAGTGGAGAGAACAAGAGGAAGTAGAGAGGAATAAAGAGACCGAGAGAAGAAGATTCGAGAGAAAAGGGAAAAGTGAGGGAAAATATCTCTGACTCCATTCAGTATCTGCAGCCTAGTTATACAAGTAACTCAAACAAAAATTATGCTAATGGTAACAGAATATGCTAACAGCTCACGTGAGTCGAAACTGACTGAAATATGAAATATAAAATAATAGTGATGGGATTTAATATGGAAGTGTAGTGTAGTGTAATGTTGGCTATATATATATATATATATATAAAATCTTATATAAAGTCTCGAAATCATCGAGGCGGCTTGATAGTTCTGGTACTTTTCCTCTGCTGTGGTTGATTTGAGGATGTCGTAATATTGTCAGCAATGAGACCGGTAACAACATTCCCCTCAGGTCATCAATGCTCCAACTTTCCTTAAGCTTTGAGGGCTGTTTTGGAAAGCTTCCTTGAGTGTATTTAGGTGTAGCAAAACCAACTTGTCATGAATGGTTTGTTTGAGACCATTAAGATATCAAGCCACAATATGGTTATCAGTTTTCCAAAGATCAATGCGACTTAGGTACTTATAGAAGTCTTTGATGTAACTTGAAACATTCAGGTCAAATTGCTGCCCTAAGAGGTGGAATTTTAGGTAGAGGATTCGGGTTTAATCAATTGATAGGCATTTTTCTTTCAATATGAGCTTCATTTTCGCCTAAGTATTGACTTGGGGCCAACCTCGCTGATCTTTTGATTGTTGGTAGTGCTGCCACCATAATATTCCGGCTCCTAATATCTTTTTGTCTACAAACTCTACTGTTTGATCCTCAGTCATCTCCTTCTAATCAAAGAAGGCATCTAGGGCAGCGATCCAATCATTGTATGCATTAGGAGCAATCTTTCCATTGAAGTCAGGTTCACCAACTCATATACTTTTATCAATGTTCACGAGAGCCCTTGTGAAAGAGTCTAAAGTGATGACTCGATGTGAGGGTTCCGTTTTAAGTCTCCTGACTAGCGGAGCTTGTGTCACCACTTCCTCCATTTGTTCTAGGGGCTTTGTCGAAATGAAGAACGACGCATCTCTCAAGGTTAATGGCCATAACCTCATTAAAACTTTCTACCATCATCTGTTGAAAATTAGTATTTGATCGATGCGAGTCGGTGTTAGCCTGTAGTATCTCGTCAATTTCGTCTCTAATGTTGATCTCAGCTAAAGGGGCAGAATGCCCTCCACGGCTTCTAGTTCTTCGGGTGATGACCTTCTTTGATACCAGCTGATAAGGAAACAATACATAATTGAGGCGCCTGTTAAGGTTTGTTATAGAGTATTAGTACAAAATCATAAGGGAATTGCTCAAACCAATTTTGATCTCCTAAGAAATGACATACTTAGGTAATTGGGAATCTTTTCCCTATTGAGAGATCAATCACTCTTTGAGAATTATCTATAATACGAGGAAGAATTTGATACCCTAAGCAAGGTAAACCCAATTTATAGACTCCACAGGTGGTTTGGAACCTTGAACCTTGGTCCATCATCCCTGATAGTTGTAGCTGAGTGAGAACCCTTCCTTGGACTAGTTGTGAAGGAGAATTTTGGGAAGTCGTAGGCTGCATTCAAAGCTTTTGGTAGGGACTTGTGTGGTCTCTTGGAATTGAAGGTGTGGAGACCTATCAAGCATTGAATGCTTATGTTGACAAACACGTGTCGCTAGGCTGGGTTCATGCGATTTGGGTTTATTTTCGGTTGATCATTGATAGGTACAACTGCTACATCGGATCCTAAGCTACATGACGTGGGATACTTATGTGCCACACTTTATGTTGCACAAGGATACATCTATTGCAGGAGTATGTGCGTTGTATGTAACTGAATTCAAAAGCACTAGCATGAGAGTTTCTTTTGCTTTATTGTTTGATGCATCAACTTAATGGAGATTTCCGGACAGGAAAGCATCTTGCTTAATAAGGCCTTTAATTTACATATCTTCTGGCAATTTTTAATGTTATTTTGTGTTTCTGGAGTGACCACAATTTTTTTTTCCATTGTGCTAACTTCATGTAGCATTGGTTAATGTGCTAGAATATGATATACCTATTAAAGACTCTCTGATTCACCAAAGACTGAAATTCCATTACCAGCTGCATTTTCTTGAATTATGTTGAACCAGAATTTCATCCTGAGTTATGCATGCCAAAAACACATAGGGAAATATTTCCTCCTAATTGGTGTATCTAAAGTCCGTGTTTTTTGATATCATATAAAACCAACTTGTACCGCAGGGTATTTCAGCTTCTCATCAAGAAGGACTATGTAAGAGAACTTTACATACTGTGCTGCCATCCTTGCCTCTGCCTAAACCATTTCTTCAACCTGCTGATGGACTAAATGCCTATAATTATCTGGGAACATCATCCTATTGCTCTTCAAGAACACATAAAGGGAAGACATATGCAGCAGCAAGCAAGCAAGGATGGGATTTTGGCAGATTTTTAAGGACGTTATACTTTTTTAATGCACCTCCGTCCCCTTTCAAGGTTGGATAATTTGAAACTCAAAACCATCTATGTTAGAACTTCACTCTTCACTGATGATAATATGATTCTTTGGATTTTTGTTGATATGAAGTTCTTCGAATCTCTGATTGGCATACTGTCTGGTCAATCATTAAGTGAACCTGTAAAGAAAATGGAATACTCTGGATTGGTCCTGGTAACTGGAGCTACTGGAGGAGTCGGAAGAAGGGTTGTAGACATTTTGCGGAAGAAAGGATTCCAAGTTCGAATATTGGTATGATGCTTTTTGTGTTCAACTGATGTGAATTTTCGGAGCTAGTATCTAACAGAGCTGCTTTCACTTGTGTAACCCACTCAGGTAAGAAATGAGGAGAAGGCGAGAAAAATGTTTGGCCCAGACATAGATTTGGTAAGTTAATTTTTATTAAAACTATAAGTTCCCTTCATATTTTGTCATATGTTGATTTAACACACAGTTGTGGTAATGCCCCGTTTATAAAATTTTCTGTAATATTTTTTTATTTGGTGCACACTGCAGTGGTGTAGGAGCCTTGTATATTAATCTGCCATTTTTACATTTATGGTAGAAAAGTACCATTGGTTTGATCCTTGACATTTATGCTATTCGTTTGATGGTAGGTATATTGGAAACTGAAAATTTTACCACTTGTTAGTTGTAGATTTTAGTTCTCATTGTCAGGTCAGTTGTTTAAATTTATTAGATCCATTTTCATGTTGATGGTCTGCATGAAAGCAATCAAATAAGCAAATTATTTAAAGCTTTTTCCCCACAGCAGGCAAATCTTTTAAACCAGGTTTAGTTACTGAATTTAAAGATACAAAGATGCTGTGGGACTCCAGAAAGTAAGAGTAAAATCTTTTACTCATATTCGGCATCTACAAGTGAAACACCAGCCTCCATTAGTTATCTGCCCATCCATATTAGCTGTAATATTATTTTTAGTGTTCTTCTGATGTGGATGGTTGCGGAGATATGCGTATTGCATGTCAATGATGATCTGGTATTACTGCTGAGTTTAGTTTCACGTTGAAACTTTCATTTTATGTCTTCTTCCCATGTTAATATGAATCGATATTCAGATTATTGGAGATGTCACCAAGGATAACACTCTGGTCCCTCAATACTTCATAGGAGTGAAGAAAGTGATTAATGTTGTTTCTGTCATTATTGGTCCAAAGGAAGGGGACACTCCTGACAGGGCAAAATACAGCCAAGTAAGATCCAGAGTCTGTATTGATAGTTTTAAAGTGCTGGACATTGCTACTTGTTACCAGCTGTGGGTTTACTCTTATAAATGCTTTTTTTTTAAGTCAAATAAATTTTTTATGATAGTTAGGCTTGCTTTCTTCCAGAATTGTGCTCTGACGTTCTGAGGTTTGTGACATGGTACAGGGCATCAAGTTTTTTGAACCAGAGGTGGGGGCTGATCTCAGATCTGGTGCTACTGTTGGAATTGTCTCATAATAAAGAAAATTAAATGCTAGTTCTCTATTGTCATTATCATCAATTTAACTGACCGGCTGTTTCTATGTGCAATTGGATTTTCATGAAATCAGATAAAAGGTGATACACCTGAAATGGTGGAGTATATGGGTATGAGAAATTTGATTAATGTTGTCAGGCAGAGTGTTGGACTTCGAAGTGGGAAATTGCTGTTTGGATTTGAAGGTACCTTTCTTTTGTTTTCGTCCCCCTTTACAGGACTATGTTCAATTAGAAAGAAGACAAAGGATTCCTTGTACCCTCAAGGATTAATAACTGAAGAAGAATTGTTAGGGAAAGAAATAATGGAGGAAGATCACTATGTTTGCATTAGCTGTTTTGTTGGTTTGCAATTGAAAAATCCAGGACAAGTCTTGCTGGGCTTTTTTAAGGCCATCATCTCATGTTTGGCCTAATCAACTAATCTGAAGGCAACAGTTCAAATAACCAAGCCAGGGCAGAAAAACTGGAAGGATTACAGGCCTGGTTTGCCTTTGACTATTCTGAAGTTTAGATGATGTTAGGAGGCTGGGGTAGTTCCTGCTATAATGAATTCTACCTTTGTCTGAAGAAAAAATTACTTCTAAGCAACTCACTGTTTAAGTGAAACTGTGTCTTACTCATC
The DNA here is from genome assembly GCA_028571085.2 of Nepenthes alata. Lineage (NCBI taxonomy): Eukaryota > Viridiplantae > Streptophyta > Magnoliopsida > Caryophyllales > Nepenthaceae > Nepenthes > Nepenthes alata. Next base: position 9,289 of record JAOVVI020009325.1, read on the forward strand.
ATCCAAATCTGTACGTTATTTGTTAGTAAATGCATAAGCTTTTAACTTACTAAGAAAATAGAATACAATTTATGGAACAATTGCTACAAAACTTTCCTCGAAAGTTCAAACAGTTTGACTTAAATCTATTTACTGTTACAAGTAAAACAATATCTGACTCAGATGAGATTCATGAGTGACCTCTAAACAGGTGTACGACTACCATTACAAGTGCAAAAGGGTGCGTTACTGTTTTATCAGTATCGGGTATATAGTTTTCCATAAGGAATTGAGTTATTTTGACACAAGCTAATTTTATGACTACTAAGTGAACCGAAGGGTTTTGTTTTAATTAATTTGAGCCAGAAAAGATGACAACTGTGAATTGATTTTTCTATAATAATTAATAAACTAAACGCACTTTGAATAATGAATTCAACAAAAAATAATAAGCTGGAACATAAGCAACACAGTTAAGCTAATAGGAAAAGTAATAACTTGAACTTTAAGATGATTCGACTAATTTGATATAAACCACATTTGATGAATGAAAGTAATGATTTTTGTGCTGTTTTTATCATAAGATGAAAGATTTAGGGCTTCAAACAATTATTTTCAATTAATAACAGTAGTGGTTGAGGGGTCACCATAAATTTAATTACTAAAATATAAACATGAATAGCATGGAACAACTTTATAATCAGGTCACTCCATTCATCATTAATTAGTTTACATCAAGATGGTGCATTTAGAAGTTCATGTGTGAAAATTAACACAAACTAAAAGAAAGATTCAAATTTTTCACAAAAATTGATTGAAATGAAGCACAAAGGTCACTGTTTTATGTTACTTCCTAAAGTTATCACCTTTAAATGATTTTAAATTTAGCGGCAAGGATCTCCATTTGTTTCCCCAAATATGATCTCTAATGCTACATTCAGTGATATGAAACTGTCTTCCACAATCACTACATGTGTATTTTTTCCATTATAGCGTTTCAATGTGGGCCGTACTTTCAGTCTATTGATGTAGGAATACTGATGCTAAGTAAGCTGGGAGATAGAAATTTTGGTATGAACAGATGGCTGGAACTCAAGTCACTGTATATTTTAGTATTTAAACATCTCCTCATAATTAAACTGGCATGTCAAGAGGGGATTAATGGATGCGTAAGGATGTTGTAGTTAGCGCTTATCCCTGTTGATTTATGCTTGATGCAGAGTCTCCGACTCTTTCCCTTTGCCGGTTATTAATTAATCTTGTCAACCTGAAAAAAATTAAAGGAATTCCTTTTTTGAGACGGATGTCTTATTTTTTGTCCAAAGCTATCTTCTGCTACGTAGATTATATGTTCTGTGGGGATTGCCTCAATAGTTAGTTCTGTGCAGGTGATTCATATCGGGAACTCCCTTGGGGTACTTTAGATGATGTTGTCATGGGAGGAGTTAGTGAGAGCACTTTCCAGATTGACCCAACTGGTGGGGAAAATGGTGGGCCAACTGGAATTTTCCAAGGTTTGGTTTTCTGAGGTTCATACATTTAATATTGGTTTCATTTTTTGAAGAATTGTTGAGCAATGGTAGCTGCCTGACTTTTGTTGGATAATTTACTACCCATAAAATACGCTATTTGACTTAAATTTATAAATCACTGGACGCCGTCTGACCAGGAAGCAGCATTTCTTTAATGTTTCATTGTCTGTACTCTGGGCTGTATTAATAGCTTTTGCATCTAGACAGAATATAGCCACCAATTGGACCTCAAAAGCTCATAATTCAATTTTTGTCTAGTCAGAGCAATCTCAGTCAATTTACTTGGCTTCTAAAGTTGTGTGTGTTAAAAATGCATTTAAGTCTTTCACATCCTTCTGTAGTGGGTTGCAGTTCTATAAACTCTTCATGTAGATACCTGGTGTACTACTGCACTGTTTTTTTGGGTAATGCAAAATATTAACATGCTTTGTACAGGTATTGTGTCCAGTGCAAACAATGGTGGCTTTACCAGCATCAGAACAAGAGTAAGCTGTGATTATTTTCTAGACTTTTGGATACTCTGCTTCCCCCAATTTTTGAAATTCTTAGTCCTAGGGCTTATCTGTTATTTGATTGGACTTTGGTCCAGCTAATATGAATAATAAAGATGATTTTGATAAGAGGACTTTTCCAGCCAGCTGTAAGAGTTCTGCTTTATTTTTTAGCAGTTTCTAAAAAAAAAAAGAGCAGTTTTATTTCATTGTTTAATATCCTAGGTTTTTGTGCCTATAATCTAGGCCAGATAGTAAGATGTGGACATTTTAAAGTTCTCTTGGTGTCACCAATCCGCTTGATAAGTCAGGCTTTGATTGCCCTCTTGCTAGTATATTTCTATTTGCCTTCTCTCTATCCCCCAAATTCAGGAATTTTTCCCTTCAGAAGCTTAAGGCCTTTCTCAGACAGATTCCTTTGCTGAGCACACAATTGTTAATAGGAATACAAATCAATAATATGTTCCAGCTTAGAAGGCAAAAGCATTTCAGCAGATGTGCATAGTATGATGTCCAAGTAGTGACACCCTTCGATTTAGAGTTGCATGGTTTGGTTTTTTGTGGTTTGTATAAGCTCTTTGCCAGACTTGCTGTCTTTTAACCAATATGGTGAACCATAATCCATTAGCATACCATAATCTACGAGGAATATTTGACTTTGGGATTAGGATTGTTATCTTATTGCTAGACACTTGTGCTGTTATGCTTTGAAAAGGGTTACTTGAAACTCAAAGTCATTAAAATATTCACAATGTCTTAAGGATGCTAGAGCTTGTACATTGTCACTCGACTGCAGTGAAAAATCAGCAATGACTATCACATCATAGACATGCATGGCTAAAGAGCTTAGTCCAAGGCAATAATATTCAATTTGGAACTTGGAATATTGGTACTATGACTGGTATGCTTTTTTGTAAGTGGTCAATATATGATTAGGACACATTGGATGGTAGGGACTGAGCCAAAGATATTTAAATGACTGATTACATATTTTGGAACTCTAGACGGATAGAGCCAAGAATAGACTTCTTATAATTGCGGATAATGAATTGAAAGAGACTTTGATGAGTGTGAAGAAAAGTGGAGATAGGATTATAGGAATCAAGATGGTGCTAGGAAAAGGAGCCCTAATGGTGTAAATGCACCCTAAAATGTGGTTAGGGGAATTGTTGAAAGAAAAATTCTCGGGAGAATTAGACAAAGTGATGTAGGGAGGAGGGGAAAAGTAGAGAGAAGAGTAATAGAGGGGTAGAGACAAGAATTAGACTAGAAGGGTAGAGACAAGAAAGGGATCAAATCAAGGGAGAGAGAGGAAGGGAAGTCACAATTGCTCAATTGCAATCAATTTCTCAAATATTCATTCATCAATCAATCAATTGTCCTCCGAACAATAGCCCTAGGGATTCTTATATAGAGAATCCGTTGGGAAAGAAAATTGAAAATAAAGTCATAATCAAATAATTGAAAAAGTGAAAAAGGAAATCAAATAAATAAAAATAAAATCACAACTAATTTGGAAGACAAATAAAAGTGAATCTTCATATTTGGAAGGCAAATAAAAGTGAATATTTGTCTTGGATGTCCGCATCAATTCTCCCCGGGTGGGGGAACTCGACCCCGGCGAGTTAAACGCCAGTAATCAACTTTTCAACCACAAGCTGAGTGGCTGGGCAACCCGTCGGCAACGGTGATAGACTCGAGTAAGAGGGGGCCGAAAGCTGACAGAGCGACTAGATCTCCGGAAGGAAGTTGACTAGGGCCTGAAGAAGTGCAATCCTGCTGGCTCTGATAGAACTTCAAGAGGTCTGGGTCGTACTGTTGTAGTGTCTCGCGAGAGATCTAAGCATTCTCAGACTCTGGTCGACCAACCCAATGGATAGGAAGCGATGAATAGTTTCCTCCCTAGTAAACATAACCTGTTCATCTGGAGATGATTGGACCAGCTTGTTGAAACTGCCTTGGAGATGATATGACCCACTTGTTTGAGATTGGACGAAAATCTTCGAAAATCTGCTATTGTTTGATTTTTTTTTCTCTCTCTCTCTTTATTTTTTTTCTCTTTTTTTTTCTTTTTTTTTCCCTCAGTTATTGTTTTCCCTTTTTTTTTGTAAATCACGCGCCTCCTGTTTTCTTTACCTTCCTCGGCCTCAAAGTACGCAGAGACAGAGAGGGAGCAGAGAGGCGCGGCTGCTCAGTGCCCGACGGTCCTCTCAGGCGGCGACTGCGATGGCGTCGGTGACGGCGATGACGGTGACGATGAAGATGAATGCCGACGAAGAAGATGATGTGGAGAACAAATCTGATGAAGCCACGAAGACGAAGAAGAACGAGGGCGAAGACAAAGACAGAGAATGAAGACGAAGATTCGGGACACCCGATTCGTGACT
>JAOVVI020009326.1:0-13677 GCA_028571085.2 Nepenthes alata
AAAACATACACCTTACCCTTTCCAATAACATGCGGTTCATGCTCTCATCCACGCCATTTAACTGCAACGTCTTTTGTGGCGTCTTCTAATATCTGATACCATGAAATCGGTAGTAGACATTAAATGTCCCAATGTACTCACCTCCGTTGTCACTTCGGATAATCTTCAACTTCTTCCCTGTCTGACGTTCCACCAAAGCATGAAAGTGTTTAAATATGATGAGGATTCGGTCCTTGGTCTTCAGTGGGTAAACCCACAGTTTTCTAGAACTGTCATTAATGAAAGACACGAAGTATTTTTTGATAAGTAAATTATATTAAGATAAAAATAAAAATTACAAACACCAATGTTCTATCTCCAAGTATTTTACTGACATGGAGTCAGAACAAAGACACTAGGATATTCCCCCAGCACCATGGAACATATCATGAACCCAAAGAAAACTACCAAAGGAAACAATCGGAGAGACATCCATTATTTGCCTTCAACCAAACCGTCCAAAATGCAGAAACACAAGCTAGACAAGCTAGAGACAGCAAAGACCTCATGCACTGCGCTCCACCATTTGCAGCCGGGCCGTCCATGTGCCATTTAGCACCTTGGGCACTCAACAAGTTTACCGGAAAAAATCAAAAGGCCATTCATTTCGGTAAAACCAAAGGGAAGAAGCTACTCCAAGCAAACAATAAAAATTCTCCATATTGGTCAAACAGAACTAAACCGCCCACAAAGCACCATCCGCTCCATACCGGCAGAAACCAAACTATCCTAAGCCGACCCATACCAGTAAATCAAAGAAGGCCATCCACAGCGGCCATGAAAATGCATACCAGGCAAATGGAACAAGACCGGCCAAATCGACCAAACCGGCATAAATAGGCATACCGGCAAACCAAACAACAAGAAGGCATTTCGTTCGGAAGGCTTTTTTTATTCCATTCTAGCGAGTTGCATCAAATAGGCATAAACACATCATACCGGGCAAACAAATAAGACCGTCGAAAAACGCCCATACCGGCAATCAGATACAAACCGACAAACCAGACAGAAAGAAGCAATCCTGGCGATAAGCTCATTTATTTTTTTTTCTCTTTTTTTATATAAAGCATATTGGCATGATACGACAAATCAAGAAGTAGCGTCATACCAGGCAATAGGCACAAGACTAGCCAACAAATGCCCCCATACAGGCAAGAAGCACATTCCGGCAAAAGTCAATCGCGCCAAATGATCCACATCAGCAAATAACCATACTGGGCATATTACACCTAACCACCACAATACCCAAACCAGCAAAAAAACCATTTTGGGCAAAAAACACCACACCTTGTTTTTTTATACGAAATATTTTTTTGGTAAGTAAGTAAATTTTATTAAGATAAAAAAAATTACAAACTTTAATATTCTATCTCTAAGTATTTTACCGACTTGAAATTAGAACAAAGACGCTAGGGTATTTTCCGAGCACCATGGAACATATCATGAACCTAAAGAAAACTACCGAAGAAAACAATCGGAGATATATCCGTTATTTACCTTCAACCAAACCGTTCAAAATGCGGAAACACAAGCTAGGAAAGTTGGAGATAACAAAGATCTCATGCACTGTGCTTCATCATTTTAGACGGCCCGTCCGTGCGCCATTTAGCACCTAGGGCACTCAACGTGTTGATCGGGAAAACAAAAGGGCATTCATTCCGGTAAAACCAAAAGGAAGTAGCTACTCCAAACAAACGGTAAATGTGACGGATCATGTTCTTTTCATTAAATAACCAATCTTCATCAATAAGCACATAAATAAAGCCCATAAATAATGTTATAAATTTCTACAGAAAATTAGGTAGAATTTTATTTATAAATCAAACGTTTATCAAAATACAAATACCTGTATCAACCCAGTATAATAATCCATAAACTCAAACAACTCAATTTCACAGGATATCCGACGCCACGACATACAACATCAATACAAAACAACGCAGGATCCAAATTGCCACTACTTAGATGTGGCTCCAACATTGTATATCTATACACAATGTCGGCCAAAGAGAGATGCCACAATATCCTATGGAAGTATAAATAATCCAAATGAGAACGAAAATTAAACTACCTAATTATTAGTCATTTGTACAATATACATTAATAAATTCAACTAAAATATGAAGTATACATTTAATTACAATCTACAAGGTATAAGTCTTCCGATATGGTCTTCCAAATCCCGAGCCTAGTTCGCTTCCAACCTTTATGCCATCCCATCTGGATTAACAGACCTGTATTAAACTAGAGATAAGGAGAAGTAAGGGTTAGTTAAAAAACCCAGAAAGTGTAATCATACATCACTATCAAATGATAAATAACAACGGAATTGATAATGGGGTGAGGGCAATATGTACTCGCAATCACAAAGGAATAGGAGAGGAAAAGAACAATTAGGAATGCATAATGCCATTTATCATATTTTACCTCATTTATTATTTACATTAATCTTTACAAATCAGAGCTAGTAGGCTTTTCTAGCAAAAGGTGCGAGAAGACGAGAAAGGATCATGATATCCCACATGATCTAAGGTTCAAACGACGTATTCGACGTCAAAATAAACTGGCCATAATAGGCCAAACACCACGTGGCATAGCAGTGTGCCAATCACCCACTACCCTAACCTCCCGCGGTCCAAAGGCAGTCCCTGTCCTTCCACAGTAGTATCCTAAGGCGTGACATGAACGTCACCCGTTCACATAAGCGGCCGGGATACGTGGCCAAAGTAACCCTTGGGCTTCTATCGTGATATTAATGGCCAGCCAAAGAATACTACTCAATGAATATAAGTCTATAGTCCTAGTTTCAAGATTCATCTTCTTATAAGGGAGAATCCACCAAACTTACAAAACAAATATCTCCATCTAGGAGATCAAATCCATTAAATTTTCAAATGTGGAATTTCCCTCAAAATATTCGAAAGCTTATTATCTTGCTTGCAAACTAACAATTCAAATTACATTCATGAATATCGTAATTCGTGGAGAACAGTAGAATTCCTTATCACCGATGAGCAAATTCATCTTTGGGTCCTCCGAAACACTTTTCTTTGCAAATAGAGTACAAACACTTATTCCGAAGCTTACATTTACACTTGAACAAATAGACATGAATCTCATAACAATTAAATGGTGTGAAAGCATGTAAATTTTCCATTATATCTTGGGTGAATAGTAATAGTGGTCATTTAGAGTGTTCGGACTCTGCGAACGGGTCAATTCTTGTGAGATCGGACGTTCAGTTGATATATATATATAATTTGGACGTTGTGATTCATATCATAGAATCAATTTAACATTTTATGAAGGAAAAAATGGGAATCCCAAATTTGGGTGTGGGTTAGGGCTTGGTGATATCAAACAAGATGATTCGAATAACAAATTGGACAAATAACTACATATTTTTAATCATTAATCATACGTTAAGTAATTTTTCACGTTTTGATTGGCTATAGAGACGAAAATGCCTGAAAAAAACGGATAAAAATTAAAAGAGAGCAAATAGTGAGTATGAAAACACTTGCCTCAACGTGCTCCACGTTTCTCCAACTAACTCGAGTTCGGAATCAGACTCGAAGACCTCTATTTCTTCTCTTCTCCTTCGCATGGTTCCTCCTCGCGTTGGGCTCCCGCAGCTACTGCTACTGCTCCACCGTGTTGCCCAGCCAGCCTTCACCATGCACAGCCATCGCCGACCACCACCGACCCGTGCGCCGCCTTTGCTGGCGCCATTCTCCTCCTCTGTCTCTATCATTCTCTCCCCTGAAACCCTCGCCCAGACCCCTTCTCTCCCGTTCTTCCCTTCTACTTCTTGTGTTTCCATCGTTGTTATTATTATTATTATTCTTATTATTATTATTATTATTATTATTATTATTATTATTATTATTATTATTATTATTATATATTACGATTTCTTTTAATCCGAAAATTTAAATTGATACTCAAGCAATCGAATGGGCACACTCCGGGCGCCGACCCAATAATTCCAATATTTCTCCAAAATTTTTATAATTTTTAATTAATTTTTATCACACCTAAATTATCCATAAATAAATAAATAAATAAATAAATGTAATTAAATTTAATAAAAACATTTGAAATATTATAGTAAAAATGTTCCAGTTCGGTCAAACCGCACTAAACCGCCCGCAAAGCACCATCCGCTCCATACTGGCAGAAACCAAACTATCCTAGGCCAATCCATACCGGTAAATCCAAGAAGGCCATCCACACCGGCCATGAAAATGCATACTGGGCAAATGGCACAAGACCGGACAAAATGACCAAACCGGTATAAATACACATACCGGCAAACCACACAGCAAGAAGGCATTTTGTCAAGAATGCTTTTTTTCTTTTACTCCATTCCGGCGAGTTGCATCAAATCGGCATAAACACATCATACCGAACAAAAGCACAAGACCGTCCAAAAACGCCCATACCGGCAATCAGACACAAACCGGAAAACCAGACAGGAAGAAAGCAATCATGTCGGTATGCTCATTTAATTGTTTTCTCTTTTTTTATATATAAAGAATACCGGCATGAGGCGACAAATCCAGAAGTAGCATCATACCGGGCAATAGGCACAAGACCGGCCAACAAATGCCCCCATACCGGCAAGAAGCACATTTCGGGAATAGCCAATCACGCCAAATGATCAACATCAGCAAATAACCATACCGAACATTTTACACCTAACCGGCACAATACCCAAACCGGCAAAAATACCAGTCCGAGCAAAAAACACCATACCTGGTTTTTTTGTTTTTAACGTACTAGCACCCATACCGGTTGGATACAACATAGAAAGAAATGATGTATTGGGCACCACTAAAGGACTTCTCTTTGAATGGTCTATATACATCGGTATGTAACAATTCAAGCACCTCGGTCTTTTCGGAGAATGAGTCTCCTCGGAAAGAGACTTTCCTCTGCTTCCCCACAAGACAGTGATGACACGTCCTCAACTTAACTTCCTTTACGTCCGGTATAAGGATCTTTTTGATCAGATGATATAATTCTTTTTCATTCATATAGCCCAGCAGGAGGTGCTACAAGTCCGAGGTCTTTATGCTGGTAGCAGCGTTTACCTGACCTATCTCAGTAGACGCTTGCAACATGTAAAGGCCCGACATCTTTTTACCTCGAGCAACTACTAGAGACCCTCTAATTAGTTTATATCATTCATCACAGAAGACGTTACAAAAGTCAGTATCATCTAGTCTTCTTATTGAGATGATATTCATCCGAATGTCAGGAATATGTCGGACGTCTCTCAAGATCAATCAAGTGCCATTATTAGTGACGAGAGACATATCATCACAGTTAACAACTTTGGATGTCTCCATAATCCCCATCTTCAACACTCCAAAATCACTCGGAGTGTATGAAGTAAAAAGACCCTTCCGAGAAGTGACAAGGATTGATGCTCCAGTATCTACCACCCCGTCAGTTGCCTCTTCAACTAGATTTACAATGTCATTCATTTCACATGTTAACAGAAGCTCACCTCATGTGATCACTGAGATCGAGGACTTTTATTCACCTCGTTCCTTTTCTCCTTTCTCATTCTCAGTGCTTTCACTCTTTCATTTATAGTAATGTTTCTTGATATGACATTTCTTGCCACAATGATGGCACTCAAAGTTTTAAAACCTCGAGCGAGACTTACTCTAGCCCTTCTCTCCAATCTTCGGACCATAGCCTTTACTCCTTCCTCGTGATTATGTACATCAATATGAGCAGAGGTGGAGGTCCCTTGAGACCGTATGGAATCATTCATGAGTAGCAAATCAATTATCTCATCTAACTTAAGCATGTCATTTCCAAATAGTAATGTTGTGACGATGTGATCATATGAGGTTGGTAAGAAAACCAGCAACACCAATGCCCTGTCCTCCTCTTTGATCACCTCATCAAGTGCTGCCATCTGCGTTAGAATCTGGTTAAACTTATCCTAATGCTTCTCAAAACTTTTCCCTTCAAACAGGCACAGTCCATAAACTGCTTCTTCACGTGCAGCATTGTAGCCAATGACTGACTTATATCGGCTTTTAAGCTTTTTCCAAACCTCTGCTGGATTTGATAATCCAAGAACCTCCTGAAAAGTGTTATCCGCCAAGCATAGCTTGATAGTGTAGTTAGCAAGATCTCTTTTATCTTATCATTCATCCTCGGCCAAATTCTCTGACTTCTCATCCTTTTTCTTTAATACTTTCATTGTTCCTTATTGGGTCAATATGTTCTTTACCCTTTCTTACCAAAGGATGAAGTTACCTTACCCGTTAAATTGCTCCACATAGAATGGTAAATTATTAAAAAATGACGACGCTATTCGACCAAAAGCTTCTCAAACCTGGCACTCTGATACCACTTGTTGAAAAAAATGGCGTCACACAACCTTAAGCACACACACTGTAGTGAACGAAGAAGAAGGAAGTCGAGGAGAATACTAAGATTTACATGAAAAACCTTTCACAAATCGAAGAAAAAAACCACCAGACGTTTTATCCACAATAAATTTTCACCATGTAAGTTTTTATAGTTATACAAACCCTAGGAGAAGAGAATGAGAGCAAGTGCACAAATCACTCACAGTATATACTCTTCACACTTAGGAAAACTCACACACATATCTCATCGTCTCAATGCAGCATACATATTGTGAAAATCTACAGAATATTCTGTTCCCTGACCAAATCTGTCATTTTCAATAATATAAATATACTCAACAAATTTATAGAGCTCTGTAGTAACGGCGCGCACTCAACAAAGATCGTGCAATATTCTTCTGAGATAACGCATGTCAAAGAAATCTTCTGAGCTCGCATCGAATGAGCCCAACTTTGATAACCCATTCGAGTTCCTACCGTCGCTTGCCTCCTTGGCCGGTCAATTCATTGACCGGCCATTTGCCTCAAGAGCATCCGTTGTGCCAATCCAATAACTTGAGACCCTGGCCGGTCAACGCGTTGACCGGCCAATTTGCTTCTTTCCCAGTCAGCGCATTGACCTGCAATCCTCGGCAAATTCTGTGCGCCTGTCGTCGGCTATTTTTCCTCCATGGCCAATTTGCTACTTTGCTGGTCAACAGATGTTGATCAGAATTCCTCCACAAATTCCGCAGACACCATGCACATTCCTCGTCCTTGTTTTTAGGCTACGTCCCCGGACTACGAGTCACTTCCTCACGGAAGTGACTCCAACAGGATCAAATTGGCTTAATCTAAAATCAACCATTTGAAGCCTAGAGAGAGAAGGGGGGGGGAGAGAAATGGGAATGTTATTCAATTTTCTTCGTTTATTAACTGCTATAGCACTTGGATGCTCATCAACAGAAGAAGGCTTCTTTCTTTCTTTCCCTGTGGCAACGGTAGAAAGCTTCATCATTAAAAACGTAACGCAACGGAGAATGAAAAAGTATGCAAAAGGAGGCGGGGCTAGAAAGATGGAAGAGAGAATTAATGGCGGCTTGGTTTCCCCTTTCATTATTTAAATATATTAAGTTTGAAATATGATAAAACATAAAAAACAGTACTTTTTGTTGTGATTACATTCGAGACCAAGAAATTTCGTCGCCGGTTATTCAGTCGAACATGATTGTTTTTGCTGTCATTTTTGTCATCAACAAATTTAACTCCAACCGTACATTTTGTTAGTATATATGACCAATTAGTTTTTGGTCTGGTGTAATCTCAACCTTGTGCCTATTTGGCTTCATAGGTGTAATTTCAAATTCAGTCATTATATGTATATAAATAATATCAATATGAGATTTTTTCATCATTAAATAATTTATTATTGTCAGAGTATTAAATTTTCAGTCATTAAAAGAATATGGATATTATTATTAGCAACTGAAAATTAGTATCACCACTAATTTTCTGTCGTTAAAAGTTATTTTTTGTGGTGTTTGGCTAAATACTTTTTTTATTTTCGGAGAAAATCATGAATTTTTGTTTCTAGTGGGACTTCAAGTTTGATTTCTTTTTTTTTCTTCAACTATCTAAACCGTTTAAATTAAACCAAATCAAATTATTAGTAACAGGTTGGCATAGGCATGGTGTCATTGCGATTTGACTTTTCATCTTGTTGGGGTCACTCCCTATGTGGTATGAGTTCATGGACCTGTCTTGTATGAGTCCGCTGAGGGAATGGATGCAAACATGTCCGAGAACCTTTTGTGGAGTCCAAGATGCCTGAAGGAGAAGACTTACATCCTGGACGAGGACCTTGTGATGTAGATGTTGACCGTCTATAAATAGGCCTGCTACCTGAAAGTCTGCAACTGTAAATGGGCAGTTGACTTACTCTGTTGGGAAATTGTGCAACCGTCTTGACAGGGTGGTTGGAAGGTCTGTCACAATGCACGCAAGACATGCGCCTGCAGTTGCAGGGCTAGAAGGCATTGTTGGGGTCACTCCCGAGTGGCATGTATGTCCACGGACTCCATTGGAGAAATGGACGATGACGTTGATGATTGGTCGAGGACTCTAAAAACGTAGGCATTGACTCTATCTGCGTAGGCCTGCAAGCGCCGTGTTTCTCAGGTGGGTTGATCACCTACCCTGATTGGAAGTTGTGGCGGCTACAACTTTTCATCTGTCAGGTCTGCCATCTGGCACGCCAAGCGTGCGCCTGCCATGGCAGGCCTAGGGGCGTGGTCATGCCACCCTACTGCCAGTAAGGTGGCTGGCTGTCCACCTGGCCCTTGTGTATAAATAGAGCGTGTACCCTTGCTTGAAGTGTGTGGAGCTGCGACATTGTGTTGGAGAGAGCCTTGAGAGAGCTATGGGTAAGCTTTGTTATAAAGATAGAGTAAGAAACACCTTTAGAGAGAGAAATTGTACACTTGAGATTATTTTCTTTCGTTTGAGTTTGTGTATCTAACACTCGTAAACAATCCTTTTATAGTGTATACTTTCGTGATTTTTTCCTTGATTCAATAAGGGTTTTTCACATTAAAACTTCGTGTGTTCTTTCTTTTTCTATCATTACTTTTCTTACCCGTCCGAGAGCTCTCCTCTGTGTTGCTGTCCGAGAACCTTGTCTACTCGTTCACCGTGCCTTCCGCGTGTTTTGTACCAACAGGCATGTCCCAGCCACCCAATAGCTAGGGTGGTTGACCCCCTCCACCGACATATATATATGTATATATATATATTTAATGAATGAGATAGAGGAGAAAAAGAGAGAGCGAGTAGAGGAATTATTTTTAGAGAGATAAAAAAAGGGGATACACAGAGAGGTCAAGTAAGAAAGAAAACAAGAAAGCTTTGAGCTGAGGACAAAGTGTGTCTGTGTACTCTGTCTCTTGTTTTGATGCTGTTTAGGCTTATGTAGCCAACAACTCTTTATAACCGGCCATCATACTTAGTGAACTCTTTGGTAGACTGAAGTCCCGTGGTTTTTTCCTTAGTTAGAAAGGTTTTTCACGTAAAACTCTTGTTGTGTTCTATCTCTTTATTTTATCTCCTTTTCGCCTCTTTGTCCTTGTGCCAGACTTCGTTGGTGTCCGAGCGTCTCTGTCCGACCTGTCACCATCCCTCCTTTTGCGCCAACAAGTGGTATCAGAGACTTGGTTCTTTGTACGGTGACTTTGTTGAACGCTGTAATGGAGATTGGGAGCAAAATGATTTGTTTGAACGACACCAACTTTGATCCTTGGCAAAGCAAGATGTCCAACCTGCTCTTTGTTAAATCCATGCACAATCCATTTTTTGCCACTCAAAAGTCGGCGGAGAAATCAGACGAGGATTGGGTGTTGGAGCACAAGCAAGTATGTGGCTATATACGGCAGTTCGTAGACGATAACGTGTATAACCACGTTAGGAGCGAAACGAATGCCAAGACGCTATGAGAAAAATTACAGAAGCTGTTCGCCTCCAAGACTGCAACAACAAAATCTACCATCAGATAATGTTGATGCAAATTCGGTACAAGGACGGCTCGCCCGTTGCTGATCACTTAAACGAGTTCTAGGGCTGTGTTGACTGTCTAGGAGGCATGGGGATTAAATTTGAAGACGAAGTGTTGGGACTATGGCTCCTAGAAATCCTCCCGGACTCATGGGAGATAATGAGAATCACCATTGCCAACACAGTTCCTGATAGTGTTGTGACACTAGAGATGGCTAAAGGAGCCGTGTTGAACGAGGAAATGAGACGACGGTCTCAGGGAACGTCCACCTCTCAGCACTCCGAGGTCCTTGTGGCCGAGTCCAATGGAAGGAACCGAGGATGTGGATCAAGGTCCGAAGAGAAAGGGCATAGTAAGTCATGTTTTCGGTACCAGAACATGGAATGTCATCACTATGAAAAGAAATGTCATATCAAAAGATTTTATTATAAATGGATGCGTAAAAACGCTGAAAAAGATAAAGGTGAAAAGATACGTGGCGAGAAAGAGTCCTCGGTCTCCATTGTTACAAGAGCTGATCTCCTTTTGGCCTGTGAAACTGATGATTTCATTAACGTGGCCGAGCAGGGGACTGACTGGGTGGTGAATTTTGGAGCATCCATTCACGTCACCTCCAGGAGGAAGCTCTTTAGATCTTACACTCCGGGTATTTTCAGAGTATTAAAGATGGGTAATATGGAGACATCCAAGATTATTGGCCGTGGAGATGTCTCTTTTGTTACAAACAGTGGTGCTCGATTAATCCTAAAGGACGTCCGACATGTCCCAAATATTCGATTGAATATCATTTCCGTGGGAAGACTTGATGATGTGGGCTTCTGCAGTGTTTTTTGTGATGGGGGATTCAAGTTGATGAAAGGATCTATGGTGGCTGCCCGAGGAAGGAAGACCTCCGACCTTTATGTGTTACAGGCCACTGCCGAGGTCGGAGAAGTAAATGCTACAAGCAGTTTGGCATCCTCAAACTTATGGCGCAGAAGACTCGGACACATGAGTGAGAGAGGGATGAGGCACTTGGCAAAGAAGGGTCTCATTCCAGAAATGGATGAGGACAGGCTGAAGATTTGCTCTCACTGCACAGCGGGGAAGCAGAGGAGGGTCTCTTTTTAAGAAGACTCATCTTCCAAGAGGTCTGAAGTACTTGAGCTTGTTCACACCGATATGTGTGGACCCTTTAAGAAAAAATCTTTTGGAGGAGCTCAGTATTTTATCTCCTATATCGATGACTACTCAAGAAAATTATGGGTATTCCCACTTAAGTCCAAGGACCAGGTCTGTGGAGTCTTTGAGCAATTCCACGCTCTTGTCGAGTGTGAGACGGGAAAAAAACTAAAGGCCATCCGAAGTGACAATGACGGCGAATACATAAAGCTTTTTGATGCCTATTGCCGGTCACATGATATTAGGCATCAGAGAACGCTACCAAAGATGCCGCAACTAAATGGCGTGGCTGAGCGGATGAACCGCACATTGATGGAAAAGGTCAGGTGCTTGCTGTCAGATGCAAAGCTACCGGGATCCTCCTGGGCCGAGGCCTTGAAGACGGTGACCCATGTGATAAACCGGTCGCCCAGTACGCCTTTGAATGGTGAGGTCCCAGAGAAGATATGGACCAGCAGGGAGCCGGCCTACAATCATCTTCGAACATTTACCTGTAAGGCCTTTGTTCATGTCCCGAGAGATGACAGGAGTAAGTTTGAGCCAAAGACGAAGTAATGCGTCTTTCTAGGCTATGGGGAAGATGAGGTGGGTTACAGACTTTATGACCCAATAGAGAAGAAGCTCGTCTGATCACGTGATGTGTTTTTTGTTATGGAAGAGACCATTGAAGATATTAGAAAAGAGATAAAATCTCTACCCAATACTGGCCGGACGGATAAAATAAATGTTAAAGTTATCCGTCCATTGCCTCTTGTGTCCGAGGTCTATGGCCCAAGGATAACATACTACACTGATGAGGCAGTCATAGTTCCTCATGAGGATCAGATCGAAAGCATGGCCCCTCAACCAGACGAGGAGATTCCTGTGCGACGGTCGTCAAGGGAAAAACGTTCATCCGTCCGCCTGCCATCAAGTGAGTACGTCCTACTCACTGATGCAGGTAGGCCTGAAGATTTTGATGAAGCCATGAATGATGTTCAAAAGGAAGAATGGTTAGAAGCAATGGAGGAAGAGATGGCCTCGCTGCATGAGAACCACACCTTTGAGTTGGCTAAGCTAGCAAAGGGAAAGAAAACCCTAAAGAATAAATGGGTCTCCCGGCTGAAGACGTCCAAAGACACTGTGCAACCAAGGTACAAGGCGCGTCTTGTAGTGCATGGCTTTAGTCAACGGAAAGGCATAGACTTTGATGAGATCTTTGCGCCCGTGGTGAAAATATCCTCGGTCTGTGTTGTGCTAGGACTGGCAGCCATTTTAGACCTGGAGATAGAGCAACTGGATATCCGGACAGCATTCCTCCATTGTGATCTTCAAGAAGAAATCTATATGAAACAACCAAAATGGTTCAAGATCAAAGGGAAGGAATGATTGATTTGTCGTCTAAGAAAGAGCATGTACGGACTAAGACAAGCTCCAAAACAGTGATACAAGAAGTTTGAGTCTATCATGGTTGGACATGGATACCAAAAGACTACTTCTGACCATTGCGTCATTGTCCAGAGATTTTTTGAGGATGACTTTGTGGTTCTCCTCCTTTATGTGGACGACATACTGATTGTCGAATAACATAGAACTCGGATCAAGGAGCTGAAGGAGCAACTGGGCAATCATTTTCCATTAAAGACCTCATACCGACGAAGCAAATTCTAGGGATCAGAATTATTCGAGACCAGAGGAACAAGAAGCTCTGGTTGTCCCAGAAACGTTATGTTGAAAAGGTGTTACAACGGTTCAACATGGAAAGCTCCAAGCCAGTGAGTACCCCACTGGTCAATCACTTCAGGCTGAGTAAGCAACAGTGTCTGTCCTCGGACACAGAGAAAGCCCACATGAGTAGAATTCCATACTCTTCGGCCATTGGTAGTCTGATGTACGCGACTGTATAAACAAGGCCGGATATTACTCATGCGGTTGGTTTTGTCAGCCAATTTCTCTTGAATCCGAAGATGGAGTACTGGTCTGCTTTGAAGTGGATTTTCAGATATCTCTGAGGGACTTTAAAACTGAGTCTAACTTTTGAAGAAGAGAAGCTCCAGTTTATACTACACAGACTCGGACATGGCCGGCGACATTGATTCTCAAAAATCGACATTTGGGTACCTGGTAAAGTTTACGGGAGGAGCAGTCCTCTGGCAGTCTAAACTGCAAAAGTGCGTTTCCCTTTCTACTATAGAGGCCGAGTCCATTGTCGTGACCGAGGCCAGTAAGGAGATGTTATGGATGAAAAGGTTCATTCAAGAGTTTGGCCTAAGGCAAGAACAGTATGTTGTACTCTGTGATAGCCGAAGTGTCATACACTTGTGTAAAAACTCATTGTTCCATTCAAGATCGAAGCACATTAACATTCGATATCATTGGGTGAGAGATATTATTAATGAAGCGCAGCTATCTGTAGAAAAGGTCCGGACGGAGAAAAGTGGGTCGGACATGATGACTAAAGTATTACCAAAGGAAAAGCTGGAAGCTTATTGTGACATTGTTGGTCTAACCAATTCTGTTCTCACTCGGTCGAGAGAAAAAGTTTGTTGGGGTCACTCCCTATGTGCTGTGAGT